>JZKD02S2444223.1:274345-298424 GCA_000966675.3 Picea glauca | reverse complement strand
CTCCAACTGGTGGAACTTCGATGTGGGGAAGGGCCTTAGTGGGAGGAGTATTTTCTCCTATATCTATTCCATTAGAATACACTACACATACTTGTACTAAAGGATGTAGGAGAGGTGGTGCTCCATGATATGCCCCAGCAAGGAGGGGTCCTTGAAAATTCTAAGATCCATGTCAATGATTGAAAAATCATCTGAGATAGTGCAGAGAAGGGGGAGAATGTTATCTATGTTGGTAGAATGATTAGGCTCGTAATGTGTAAGTGGTTCGATGGTGACGATTTTTCCGTTGTGGGGGAACATCATCGTTCAAAACACAGAAGAGGCTACCACCTTCATAGCATACATGTAGATACGACCAAACAAGATATTGTAATCAAGTGGGGTGTCGATAACTTAAATGTCGATTAAGATGGTTTTTCCCCCAAGTTCTACATGGACATTTTGGAAGAGCCCTTCAAGGGATGATGGTCGACCGCCATAAGCTCTCAGGGTGATGACAGATGGTACTAGCTCAGGGGAGATGAGTTTCTGGCATACTAATTTGGACATGATGCACATGGATGCACCTTCATCGATGATACATCAATGAATTGTGATGTCCCATATATTAATTGGTATCTAAAAAGCTACCAGGGCGGGGAGACATGGTTCTCCACTATCTAGATCAAAAGTGATGAGTCTAGTGTCTATTGGGTCGACTGCCCCCAAGGCGAAAATCAAGGATTTCCGATGAGTTGGAAAAGTTTGGAGGACCTCCAATATAGACATGTCTGTAGGGGATGGTGCTAATTCATCGAATAAACTATAGTTATGGGCTGCCCTAGCATGCAGGTTATGTATGTTCCTTCGTAATGACATACGAGATATATGAGGGTTTGGTTCAGTGTTAGGGTGTGGAATCATCAATGGTTTTCTGGTTGTAGCTGGAGCCAATTTTGAGATGGTTGGGGTAGATTCATGGGGAACAACGTATTGGAATCCGTGTGTTTGTATAAGAATATCTTCTTCACTGGTAAGGATGATGTTGTGATCAACCGAATTTCTAGGTTGATTGGGACTTGAGTTTTGATCCTGCCCCATTTGGGGTGGAGCAGGGTGTACCTCCTGTTAGGTATTTATCACACCTTGGTGTGGAAAAGGGTTTTGAAAAATGGATGGAGGTGGTTGTTGCAAGTACTGTTGTGGGGCCTACTGAGGGGCAGGCAATGATGGAGGATGTTGCACGTTCATGGATTGTTTCATTTGTTTGAAGTCGACAATTTGGGGGAAATGGTGTGTATAATGTACATACTCACCATAGAGAGAACAAGGGAAGTTATTCCAAAGGTTATTTTTCCTCCCTTGTCGAGGTTGATTGTTATTGTTGCCCCCTTGGGGGTTTGGTTTCCCCTAACGAGAGGGTTTTGTTGGGGGTTATTTCCTCATGGTCCCGGGTTGTTGTTGTTTCGGTTTTTTCCTTTCTTCTTGGAATTGTTCAGTGGATGGGACATATTTTCCGTATTCAATCTTTTAAAATTTTGAAGCTGTTGAATGGGAGAGGGTTGAACAAAGTTAATGTTGACTTGTGGTTGTCCTGGTGGAGGAGCAATCGGTTGTAGAGGACTAGGGAATAGAAAATATGGATTTTTTTTTGGAGACGATCCATATGGCATGTAGGAAGTTGAAGTGCTTCCACTAGAGCTAAGGTTGTATGCAAAGGTAGAAGGTGAACCCATACTTGGTTGAGAGGTTGGACGCATCATAGGTATCAGTGAGGGTCCACCCATTGGTGGAGGGGGAGAAAAAATACATGACTGTTGGTGAGTAGGAGGAAGGTAATATGATGTCCCTACATATGGTTGTGGATATTTATGTGCACCATAAGCGGGTGACAGGTGGTCATAAGGGTTGATATAGTTCATAGAACCAATCAACCCATCCGTCGTGTGGGACATCCCAGGCTTGTCCTGGCCAAATGGTATGGGTTTAGGTGCATCAAGAAATACTATGTATAAATAACTTGAATGAGCATAGATGATGTCAAACTGTTGGCCCTTGTTGATGGCTTCCTCTTTTGACTGAGAAAAAGTAGATTCTACATCCTTGGAAATAACAGAGACAAGTGATTTGAGAAACCAATCAAGACGTTGTTCCTTGGTGGTTTCTGCTTTACACAAACTGCGTCATCGATGCCATTCATGGATGTGGTCATCTATATGGATAGAATTGGTTTGTTTGAACTCAAAGAGAATCTCTAATCCAGTATCATGGCGCACTGGTAGTTGGAAAAATGACAAAATGCCTTAGCCAATGATTCAAAGGTCACATGGGACCCTGATTTTTCGTCCACATACCATTTGGTTGATGGGTCTGTGATATTTATTTGGAATAAACTCAAGTGTATGGAATCATCCATGATACTGTTGGAAGAGAACCATAAGTGAAAGGTCATAACATGGTTGGCGGGATCTTCGCTCGATTTTCCTTCAAATTTTGAAATATCTGAAGGTTGTTTGGTAGGAATATTGGGCCATGTGGGGTCATGTAAAATGGGATCATTCATGAGTTTATTCAAATCAGGAATGTTTAGGCATGCCAAGTATGGAATAGGATATTTGGTGGGATTGTACTTCTCCTTTGAGAAGAAGTTCCCCCCCTCGCCTCCTTGTGAAGGAGAACTAGTGGATGGATGGCCTTGGGAATTGGACCCAAGAAAAGTGGAACCAAGTAAATCTGATCCCAAAACAATAACACTCACATGGGTGTGATATGGTTGAGCCAGTGAGTTGGAAATACTAGGGACTCCTCCTAAAATAGGAGGGAGATTCTGCAAGCGTGTGGAACGACGAGGATTTTGTGGGTCCCCTATGGTTTTTGACTAGCAAAGTGGATGTGTGAAAATGGTGACAAGAGAAAAATAAATAAACAAGAGATTTGTATATTTTTGACCTTCACAAGATAGTATAACTCACAATTACATGTAATCAAATGAGCATCATACATAAATAAACTGTAAATAAGCAAACAAGTGGATAGGTGGATTTTGTCCATGCATGGGAACAAATAACAACAAAATGCTTGTGTCCTAAAAGACCTATCATCCTTCCTCTCAAATAGCACTGGGACTTCCAATAGCACTCAATAGTGGGGTCTGAAGCCACCAGAAGAGGAACTAGTGAAGGTTGAAATAATCAATTATAATGAGGGGTAGAGGCTACATATCCTGAAAGAACTGATGATATTTCCCAATAGCCACACAAAATCTGATCAAGGTGCGATTGCATCCCAGAGTCACCACCTGGGTAGATGTCCTAAGTTTTGGCCACTAGGTACCTCGGTCAAAGTGCGACATTTAGATTTTTGGCCTCAGAAATGGGTCACGGGACAGATTCCCTTCCAAGAGTTGGGTGACTCAAGGAGGGATGCACAGAACAACCATCCCTCGGCCTTCAACCCTACATGGGTATCTCCTTGACTTATGGTGTAGGAACACTTCACTTGGAGGATTTGAAATTTCGCTATTTCTCAATGTCTATTGTTTGAAAATGTGAGAACCAGATAATGAGGGGTTATTTGGCTGCCTACACCCGAGATCCTATCTAGACTAAAAAAAATATTTTTCCACCTCATGTGGAGGAAAACTTAGTGTGTTTTTAGATTTTTTTTTAGATGTAGTGGGCTGAGAGATTGGGGGTGTGGAACAATCTTGTTTGAATTAAATGGGTGTGGATAATTTCCAAATAAGTAGTGGGACGTTTTAGAATTCCTTTGGAGAAAACCTAATTCAACCTCCACTATTCAAAATAGAAATTATGTGTGTGAGGAGTGGCTTTGTGTGAAAGAAAGTGGCAAGTGTGAAAAGATTTTAATAAGTTAAGTATGAGATTGCAACATGTGGACTTACTGTGGTCCTTACAAATATTCTTCACCTAGCTTACTATGTGTCTTTGGTACAACCTCATAGAATATTTAAATCCCTAAAGAACTAGAAATGCGAACATATGGGTCCTTACAAATCCTTTAAAATCCCTAAATGTTGTTTACACTAAGAAAGCTCTTGAAAACTATCCTATATTGCAAGCATGTCAGAATGTATGGGCCCGTTACTTTGATATTTAAACTTCCCCATATTGTGGTCTAAACCACGAAAGCATTTTTAAGAAACTATCCTAAGTTTGCAACATGTGGGCATGTATGGGTCCTTACAAAACTTTAAGATGATTTCAAAAAAAAACTAAGAGGAACCTTAGGGGGGATTTGTCCTCTCCTAAATATTTTTGTTAAGGGAGATGAAAATTTCTCTCAACCTCCTTTATGATTCCCAAGATCACACTAGGGTGCGAGGAAAGAGCATACTTGAGGGTCAAAATTGGTTCCTAGTCCCACTTAAGTGATTTATGTATGAAAGAAATAATCTCAACTTAAAATTTTACAAGCCAAATAAGCCATCCATGTGGAAACAAAACAAAAGAGGAGAATATTGGTTCTTTTTAACCCCTAAGTTCCTATGTTATCTAACCTTTCATATGGGAAATCAATTTAAGTGTAGTGTAGTTTCCTTACAAGGTGCATGTAAATAAAAATCTGAAGGCTAGGGGCCTTCAAATCATTCATAAAAACCATTACAATTTGAAAAAATGGACTTATGCGTGGGTTACAACTCAAATAGGTGCGCATAGGGTGTTGATTAAGGTTGGTTGTGATTGATGTCAACCCTTGAATAAATCCCCGTAGCACAAAGGTTGGGTAATGGACCCAAGATTGTTTGATGTAAATATGACTCGTTATTGTCTTGTCATGGTTGATAATAAGTAGAAATGGATGAACTCTAAAGTGGTCCCCTTATGGTGAAAGCCCTCAAGGGAAGACGCTTTGGAGATTGAGTTATCCTAGAAGTATGGTTAGATAACCCATGCTTATTTGTGGAATAATGAGATGAACGCCAGTGAATTTGTTAGTGAAACTATCCTATATGGATAGTTCTTGTCATGCCATTTCCGGTGGTATGTGGAATGTCACATAACTCCTCACGGTTAGAGAGTTATGGCCATGAGAAGTTGGAGAACCCAGGTTTGGGTAATGGACCCAAGTTTGTTTGATGAATAACTGTATGAGTTTTGATATATTTTCAGGTAATACTATTCTATATGGATAGTACATGTCATTCCATTTCTGGTGGTATGTGGAATGTCACATAACTCCTCACGGTTTGAGAGTTACTACCTTACGAAGTTGGAGGATCCTCATATGTCATCAAGAAGCCTCAAAAGGTCAATGTAGTCAAAGTGGTTTAAGATATTTTAAAAGGTAAATAATAAAGTGAAGTGATGAATGTACTATAATTCAAAGTGAATACAAAATTAATTAATTCAATAATAAATTTAATAGAGAAATTAGAAGTGGGTTAACCCTAAAATAAGGAAAGTGAGAAAAGTGACCTAGAATATGTTTTTAAGGAAGCTACTTGGAGAGTATAAATAAGAGGAAAGGATATCTCATTTAAGATACATGATGGGTGTTCTATATGCACTAAAAACACAATAAAAACCCTTAATCAAATTGTCAACCCGGGGTAAGTAAACTTAGCATTGTAGCAAAATATATGCCAAAGGTAGAAGGGTTGGTAGGAGTATAGTCTAACTAAGGAAGGCAGCTATCTAAGGATAATCTACTCAAGAAACACTTATCTAATGAGCAAACCCTACTAAGCAAATTGAAACTAGGTAACCTAAGTACTTTTGGGCCAAGGGTCGATGGATGGTTCCTAAGAAAGCAAATGAAAACTCTATGTAAAGAAAACTAGTTTAAAAATAAGCAAAAGCAAACTACTAAGCATAATAATCAAATGACAAAAGAAAACTTCTTTAACTTGCCAACCTACATTCAATGAGAAACTACCCTATGAAAGCAAATAAATAAACAAGTAAGCAAAGACACCTATCTAACCTATTAAAGCAAATAGACAAGCAAGGAAAGACACCTAACTAACCTACTAAAGAAAAAGACAAGTAAACAAAGGCACCTAACTAACCTACTAAAGAAAAAGACAAGTAAGCAAAGGCAACTAACTACTGCAAGAAATCAAAGTAAAACTTCTCATTTAACAACTATCTAGCCTAAGAGGCAAGTGGACTAAATGCCTAATGCAAAACTATTTCTAATGCATGAAAGGAAATCTAAGAGACAATTGGACTAAATGCTCAATGCAATGCATGAAAGGAAATCTATTCTATTGAAAACAAGAAAGACTAACAATTAATTCTTAATCTATGATAAGAAAACTACTATCTATTCTATCAAAGCAAAGTCTATCTATCCTACAACAGGAATAAAACTATTTCCTAAGCTATGAAAGCAAGAGACTATATCTATGAAAGCATGAAAACTATTCTTTAACCTATGACAATTCAAATATAATGTTGGTGGTTGTGTGAATGTCTTCGGTGTTGGATAATATCTCGATGGCACTTGACAACAAAGGACAATTCCAATGGTATAAGCTCAATGCTTAATCTCAATGGAAAAATGAAAGGTGTGGAGTAAACAATCCAATGAAAACTTAGCCATGACAAAAATAATGTTAAATACCTTGCATATTCATGTACAAACCATCAACAACATAATGAGATCATCATTATACTTCTACATTATGTAATAAAATCTAGATTCAACCATATGTAATTGCATTTTAATTCTAGGAAAGGAGATTGTGTAAAATGAAACTACACTATGTCTATTCGAACCATTGAAACTACAATAAAGAAATGACTAAAAACATAAATTAAAAACTCATATTAAAAAGTAAATTAACAATCTATATTAACCAATAACTAATTGAATGAAATCTATATAAAACTAAAATAAACAAGCTATAATAAAAAACTGGAATTAAATCTATCCATCCATCAATCCTTGTCAAAAGAAAACCCAAATTAAAAACTATGTTCTATCTAATTAAAAATCTGTTTTAAACTTAACTATAAAATCATAAAAGAAAGCATAATCTAACTGCATATGGGGTTAGTATTAAGAGAGAGAGACTTGCAAGTCTTTTCCTAGTCTACAATATAAATGCATGCTAATACATATCATCATCTAACCTACAAAACAATTAAAACAATTAAGCTACATCAAACTAGCTAGCATAATAAAAACATACTTGTACATGAAAATAAAAAGAGCAATTTAAATTAGGAAATGCAAAACAGACATGAAGACAGTTACCAGACTGCTGGTGGGCCCCCCAACAAGTCGTGGTCACTCTCTAAAAGCACACCACGAACTCAGCAGGCCGAATTCACCATAAAAATCCAAAAACGCAGTTCTGGCATAATTTTGGCAATGTAAAAACTAAAAAACAGAGTAAAACGAGTTTGTCTCCAGTACAATGGTTCTTCTACTTGCTTAACAATCTTATGACCATCCTAGCAGTATTTATAAGCATACAAACTAAGTGGTCGACCACAGAAGGGTCGAACCACTCCTAATTTTCGAAAAATACAATAAATGATGTCCTAATTGACAAAACAAAGAAAGCCAATAATCACCCTCTTTGGACAACTAAAACTGAGTTGTCTGGATTTCAATAGCTGGAGGGGGCGATCATGACCAAAACCCATGTTCCCGATTCGCCCAACACTAGCCTCCAATGCCATAACCTCCAACTCACCTTCCATTTCTGTGCAATACGGAGTGCTGGACAGAGTGCCAGATTGAGTGTCAGAAAGAGTGCCGGATCGAGTGGCAGATCAAGTGCTGGAACTAGAAACATAGTGTGTTTTTTCCCTATAACACCAAAAAACGTGAATTAGCTCTTAGAAATCATAAAACATGATGAATTATACTTGATTCAATCATTAAACATGAATTACACGTACCTTATGGCGATCATACCATTTTATCATGAAATTCTTCAAAAAGATCCTTTAAAGGATGAAAAACGCATATGTACATGTGGCAAAAATGTATAATAAACGTCACGAAAGTGATCATATCTTGGGCCCAACATTACCCCCACACTTACAATTTTGCAGGTCCCACTGCAAACAAAAAGAAGTTACCCCTTGTGACTAGGCTTGCTGAGGAGGATCAACTTTGGATGCCTCTCCTTCTTGCTGTGTAGACTTATCCTTGTGCCTCTTGTGTTGCTTTAATTGTGCTATGAGGCTGCAGTTAGATTTAGTCATTTCATCAACCAACCGCTGAAGGGAGTTGACCTTTTCCTGAAGGACTGCATTTTCATGATGACGGTGTACATCTACTCTCTTCCTCTCTTCCAACTGTTGGAGAAGTTGATGGTTTTATTTTTGTAGCTGCTCTATGGTTGGGATAGAATCGGTGATCTCTGAGGAAGGCTTAGATCCTTTGAGGGATGTGGACAATCTATCAATTTTAGTATCTAGATTGGGCATGGGTGAAGTAGGAGTGATGGGAGATCGGTAAGGTGAGCTAGGTTTTGATTTTGTTTTCCTTAGTGGCTCTAATCCATCCACATAGACTTCCCTAGGTTTCTTATGAGGGCTCCCAAGGTCAGAGGACACTTGGATGGGATCCAAAGCAGGTGGAGGTTTTGCATAAGGATTGATTCTTGTGTTCCGGGTACTCTTCCAAAAGGGTCCCTTACCAAATCGATTGGCTCGCCTCTTGTTTGTAGGAATGATGGGAAAGTCTTGCTGCATTAATTCTTGAAGCTTTTTAGGTGTAGGATCAAGAGAGAGTGAAGGCATTGGGGGGTCAACAATGGGCTTCTTTTGGTCTTTTCTCTTGGTCTTTTTACCCGATGAAGAAGTAGGGATATCAACAAGCTTTTGGTATTGGTTCGGCAAAGAGAGGGTTTGTGCAAGGGAGTTTGGGGTTCTTGGAGAGCGAGGTTTGGATGGAGAGATAGTTTTTAGGCTAAGTGGATTTTTGCCGGTCTTAACTGTCAAGTGAGGGTTTGCAAATTGGTACATAAAGGCATCCCAATTTTTCCCATGTTTCTCTAACTCGGCTAGAACAAGGAGCTTGATCAAGCCATGGTGGAAGAGACTGTTGTGGGGATTAGTCACATTTTTCCTCACTTGAGAGGACATCTTCTCCAATCTTTTGAGAAAATAGAAGGGGAAGTTTAAGGGTTTATTGAACAGAAAATGAGCCAACAATCTAAAATGACAAGCTTTGAAAGTAGAGTATCTACCTTCACATGTAATTAACCTTGTGATGACGATGAGGGGATTGACCAATTCTGCTTTTATCCACTCCTTAGCATACCCTTTTTCTCCTGAAATTCTCTCAAATTCGGGTTTAAACACCCTATTGTAACTTGAGCGCAACAATTGGTGGTTTTTGAGCCATCTATCTCCCATTCTTGGGAGATTTGTTGCAGCAGCAATGGACTCTTCTGTGACTTCAAAGGTGAGAGACCCTACATGTGTTGTCTTACCATAGAAACCAACTGCAAATTGCATAGAGATGCCGTCATCATGGCCTTGCAAGATAGACAGAAATGGCCCCCAACCAACATGCAAAAACACTTCCCTTCACTGTGCAAATTTGGGAATGGAAAACAAGTCTGCATAGGAGGAGGGTTTGTATCTCCTGGGCATTGTGACAGAGGTGGAATTCACCAAGAAAGGGAGAAATCGAGCCAAGAAATGGCACAGATTGAGCACATGTCGAATGCGTTTTGAATAGAGGACGAGTTGGCAGAGGTTGGGCATGATTTCTTAGCACAGAAGAGAGAAAATAGCAAGGGAAAATGAGATAATAGAGTGCCCAGCCCGATTTTGGATGCACTTAAGGTGGAATACATTGCAAACATTTGCGTGCGAGCTGCCATGTGTGGGAAATTTGAATTCGATGGCAAGATTTTTGGTAATGTAATGGTGCGTATTTAGATCAATGTCCAAGTCTTTTGACTTAGACATTTGATCATAAACATATGAAGCATCTTTTAATCAATGCCTGCAACCAATTTAATTGAATGTAAGTGAATTCTGGTTACCTAGAATCTAGGAAAGTTACTGGTGTGTAATTCACATGGCACCTCATTTGTCACCTCATACGACACTTCATCCAGTACGTCATACAGTACTTCATCCGATACCTCTGTGTTAAGTGCATTTTCACCTCTTATAATGGATAGCCTGCAACTTTGAAGTGTTTGACAATCACGATAGTTAATGAGCAAAGGCAATATGCTCCATGCTCATTGATTCTTCTTGCATATGACATATAATGTCAAAAACCTACAATGAACGGGTTATAGAAAGCATAAAACATGTGTTTTCAAACCTACAATATGCAGCTTGATAAACCAATAAAGAGTGGTCTGTTAAGTATGTGTTCAATAATTTATAGCACACAAGAGTTTAAGCATGACTATCACTGTAATAACCTGTATCATAGAAATAATACAAAAAATCTTGCAAAGATCTGCTTTTCTAGGCAATGATCATTTGTCAGCTCATGAACCCCTCCCCCACACCTAAGTATTGTGACACCTCACAATCAAAAGTATAGGAAACTAGTCAGTATCCCCCAATAGCTGAAGATTTATAGTATGCCAAGTATAAAGATAAAATTTCACAGCTTGGTTTGACGAGACAGTTAGAAGATGGCCCTACCTATAGGATAAGATATCCTATATATATATATATATATATATAAGAAGAGGTAGGAAAGAGAGTTTCAAGATAGTCTTAGATTTATTTCTCAATGGAAAGTTTATGAGATTCATTAACCTTAGCTTAACCACACATACTCCATGTCATCTTTTTCTGCAAGTAATGTCGTACATCAGGACAAGTTTAAATTTATGATTTATTTTTGTCAGATTATCATCCTCGCTAGGTAGAATGCCCCGCTGCCAGCAAGCCTGTTCAATACTCCGACTGGTTTACCTAGTGATACCACAGGCCGGTACCCACTGCTAGCAGACCTGTTCAGTATCCTGGTGGGTTAGCCTCTTAAACCCTAAGAGACAAGCCCTCCATCTTTTAAGATTTTAGTATAAGATTGCTTATCCAAGAAGATGGGGGAACATCTTTGAAACAACTTTTTATTTCTTTTTATTTTTAATTGGGATGGTATTTATGTTAGAGGATGAATTTCCGTTACATTACTTAGTGATTGTCCCAATGTAAGGGGTACTTAAGAGAACGTGGCCTATCTAAAGATAGGATATAATCAAGCTATTTAGTTTGTAGTGGATGGTACCATGGAGAAAGAACATAAAGGTATCTCTAGGCTTAACTCACTTTCTTCCTTTGTAGTTATTGTGATGTTTCCATGACTAACCACTAATTAGACTTCCTTTTTACTCTTTTATAAAGACACTTGACTCAATTACTCAAGTTTCTTGGAAAAACTGTACGAGAGACCTCTAGCCTTGATAGTTATGGTATCACTTCCTTATACAATGGTGAAGTGTTTCAAGAGAAAATACTTTAGAATGCCTTAAAAAAATGAGAATGTTTGCAAAAATATGGCTAACTACAGTAAGTCAATATTCATTTGATGCTTTAGCAGACACAAAATTCAAGTATAACAATGTTTTGAAGAAAGATCCTTGAAACTGTGTACTCCTGGTGAAACAAATACTTACAAAAATATCTAGAATTACCTTATTAACAAAATTCAAAAACTATTTACATATATACAGTAGGAAATTCAGAAAATTTTTCAAGAACAGGGGGGAACTTCCCCATATACTAAGGCCAATTCCTTTTCAGCTGACATGAACTGTAGAAAATCCTCTCTGGAAATGGGCTTATGATAAAATTTAAGTCGATGTCCATTTACCACAAAGGAGACTTGTCCATCGTCAATTGTTTTAATTTTTACAGCTCCATTGTCATATATAGTGTCTACCTTGTAAGGGCCCAACTAACACGTGGTAAGTTTTCCTTTGAAGGTTTTGAATCGGGAATCAAACAATAGAGCCCAATCACCAGGCTGGAAGTGCTTCTTCTTAATAAACTTGTCATGCCACTTGCTCCTCTAGTTTTGGACTAATATCGTAAGTTGGATGGCATCTTGTATGATTTCATCCAACTCATTTAGTTGTAGCGCTTGTTGCTTTTGAGCCTCATCCAGGTTCAATCCTAACTCTGCGGCAATACAGAAGGTCCTTACTTGGAATTCTATAGGTAAAAGCACTTGTTTCCTGTACACTAGCTCATAAGTGGTATGTCCAATGGTATTTCTCCAGGTACTTCGATATGCCCACAAAGCCTATGGGAGCCTATAATCCCAATCCCATTGATGTAACTAAATGATATTGGTCAAGATGGCTTCCAGAACTTTTTTTGTAGATTCTACATGACCATTGGATTGAGGGTGGTAGGAAAGAGTTTTAATTTTTGGGCATCTTGTATGTAGTTGTAACTCCTACACAAGATGTCAAACTCAAATAGGAAGGTCTCTGAATATTCACTGTTTTTACCATAAAAGGTAGGCAGTGCTAAGAGAGGAATATTTTTCATGTTGACATTCAGAGTGGTGTCTAAAATCGAAAATCCGAAGGTAGTTTCAGTTTGGTTTCCAGTTTCTTCTTCCTCTCCATGTCTTACATTGTTATGGTCTTCTTGATCATCCATATTAGATTGATTTCCGAAAAGAGAGTAACTAGGTGGTTTTATCTTTGAAGAAAACAAGGTTTCCCTTTGATGGAATGGTCTTCCTATGGATTGGATGTCTGGTACTCAATGCGAGCCGATTGAGACTATTGGTGCCAAAGTTTCCGTGTCAGTTGAGAGATAATTACATTGGTTGAACTACCAAACAAAATATTCTCCTGTTCAGGGTCTATGATATCTTTAAAGTTAGGGTCCCTTGGTGGTGGTGTAAAAGAAAATACTGTATTGTTTGGTTTTGTGGAAGACTCGAGTGGTCTTGCCTCCTTTCCTAATATGATTGATGCTTCAATTTCTTGTTCTATAGTGCTCTCTGTATTAGTCTCTTCAGAGACTATTTTATCTCTTTGAGTTGATCTAGCTCCTATTTTTCGTTATCGGTCTGTGGATTTTATAAGCGGAACGCCCCTTCCCCCAAAGAGATCGGAAGGAACCTTGGTTGAAAGGTCTAATTTTGATTTAATGTATCTACCTTGTGGGTCTCTAGGCCTATTCATGAAAGAAAGCAAAAACAAAAACAAAAAGCTACCATTTGATTCCTAGGTCTATTCATGAAAAATAAAATCAAAAAGAAAAACTGCCATTGGGTTTGGGGGAACTTTCTATAGAAGATACGCAGGTTCTTACCTCTTGTCTTAAAGTCCCCCTGCCATCAAACTAATGCTAAGGTCTAGAAATGGTCTAATTCCTAATTACTTCTTACCTTGAGACAACTCCTCGGCAGCAGCGCCAAAACTGATGGGTGTTTTATATGCACTAAAAACACAGTAAAAACCCTTAATTAAATTGTCAACCCGGGGTAAGTAAACTTAGAATTGTAGCAAAATATATGCCAAAGGTAGAAGGGTTGGTAGGAGTATAGTCTAACTAAGGAAGGAATCTATCTAAGGCTAATCTACTCAAGCTAAGCTTATCTAATGAGCAAACCCTACTAAGCAAATTGAAACTAGGTAACCTAAGTACTTTTGGGCCAAGGGTCGATGGATAGTTCCTAAGAAAGAAAATGAAAATTCTATGTAAAGAAAACTAGTTTAACAATAAGCAAAAACAAACTACTAAGCATAATAAGCAAATGACAAAAGCAAACTTCTTTAACTTGCCAACCTACATTCAATGAGAAACTACCCTATGAAAGCAAATAAATAAACAAGTAAGCAAAGACACCTATCTAACCTATTAAAACAAATAGACAAGCAAGGAAAGACACCTAACTAACCTACTAAATCAAAAGACAAGTAAACAAAGGCACCTAACTAACCTACTAAAGAAAAAGACAAGTAATAAAAGGAAACTAACTACTGCAAGCAATCAAAGTAAAAATTCTCATTGAATAACTATCTAGCCTAATAGGCAAGTGGACTAAATGCCTAATGCAAAACTATTTCTAATGCGTGAAAGGAAATATAAGAGGCAACTGGACTAAATGCTCAATGCAATGCATGAAAGGAAATCTATTCTATTGAAAGAAAGAAATACTAACAACTAATTCTTAATCTATGATAAGAAAACTACTATCTATTCTATCAAAGCAAAGTCTATTTGTCCTACAACAACAATAAAAGTATTTCCTAAGCTATGAAAGCAAGAGACTATATCTATGAAAGCAGGAAAACTATTCTTTAACTTATGACAATTCAAATATAATGCTGGTGGTTGTGTGAATGTCTTCGGTGTCGGATAATATCTCGATGGCACTTGACAAGAAAGGACAATTCCAATGGTATAAGCTCAATGCTTAATCTCAATGGCAAAATGAAAGGTGTGGAGTAAACAATCCAATGAAAACTTAGCCATGGCAAAAATAATGTTAAATACCCTGCATATTCATGTACAAACCATCAACAACATAACGAGATCATCATTATACTTCTACACTATGTAAGAAAAACTAGATTCAACCATTAACTAAGAAATGTAATTGCATTTTAATTCTAGGAAATGAGATTGCATAAAATGAAACTACACTATGTCTATTCTAACCATTCAAACTACAATAAAGAAATGACTAAGAACATAAATTAAAAACTGATATTAAAAAGTAAATTAACAATCTATATTAACCAATAAATAATTAAATGAAATCTATATAAAACTGAAATAAACAAGATATAATAAAAAACTTGAATTAAATCTATCCATCCATCAGTCCTTGTCAAAAGAAAACCCAAATTAAAAACTCTGTTCTATCTAATTAAAAATCTGTTTTAAACTTAACTGTAAAATCATAAGAGAAAGCATAATCTAACTTCATATGGGGTTAGTATTAAGAGAGAGAGACTTGCAAGTTTTTTCCTAGTCTACAATATTAGTGCATGCTAATACATATCATCATCTAACCTGCAAAACAATTAAAACAATTAAGCCACAACAAACTAGTTAGCATAATAAAAACATACATGTACATGAAAATAAAAAGAGCAATTTAAATTAGGAAATGCAAAACAAACATGAAGACAGTTACTAGACTTCTAGTGGGCCCCCCAACAAGTCGTGGTCACTCTCTAAAAGCACACCACGAACTCAACAGGCTGAATTCACCATAAAAATCCAAAAATGTAGTTCTGGCAATGTAAAAACTAAAAAACAGAGTAAAACGAGTTTGTCTCCAATACAATGGTTCTTCTACTTGCTTAACAATATTATGACCATCCTAGCAGTATTTATAAGCTTACAGACCAAGTGTTCGACCATAGGAGGGTCGAACGACTTCTAATTTTAGAAAAATACATTAAATGATGCCCTAACTAACAAAACAGAGCAAGCCAATAATCACCCTCTTTGGACAAATGAAACTAAGTTGTCTAGAGTTCAGTAGCTGGAGGGGGCGATCTTGAACAAAACCCATGTTCCCGATCCGTCCAACACTGGCCGCCAATGCCATAACCGCCAACTCGCCTTCCAGTTCTATGCAATACGGAGTGATGGACAGAGTGCCACATTGAGTGTTGGATCAAGTGTCAGAACTAGAAGCATAGTGCGTTTTTTCCCTGTAACACCAAAAAACATGAATTAGCTCTTAGAAATCATAAAACATGATGAATTATACTTGATTCAATCATTAAACATGAATTACAGGTACCTTATGGTGATCATACCATTTTATCATGAAATTCTTCAAAAAGCTCCTTTAAAGGATGAAAAATGCATATGTACATGTGGGAAAAATTTATAATAACCATCATGAAAGTGATCATGTCTTGGGCCCAACATTATCCCCACGCTTACGATTTTGTAGGTCCCACTACAAACAAAAATAAGTTACCCCTCGTGACTAGGCTTGCTGAGGAGGATCAACTTTGGAAGCCTCTCCTTCTTGCCGTGGAGACTTAGCCTTGTGCCTCTTGTGTTTCTTTAATTGTGCTATGAGGTTGCGGTTAGATTTAGTCATTTCATCAACCAACCGTTGAAGGGAGTTGACCTTTTCCTGAAGGACTGCATTTTCATGATGAAGGTGTATGTTGTTCCAGAGTCTGTACTTAAGGCTTAGGAGTACAGTGTCTAGGCATCCGAAAGTGGGTAAAAGGTAGAGAAGAGAGAAACCTCAACCTTCGGCAAGGGAAACTAGGGAAGATTTCTACGTTGGCGTTGTCTAGCTTCCAACTATTCTTGGATGGTTATATCTTGTTCAATCGCTGCCCACGAACGTTCTAGTTCAACCTGGGTAGTGGCTGTTTTGAGAATGGTATCAAAAAGGTTTAAGGCAATGTGTGTTTGATTTGATAATCCGGGTTCGATATTGGGCTATGTTGGTACAGGGACAGTCATGGAGGAACAATAAAATAAGAAAACTTCAGAGGGAAATTAAGTGTTGTCTCAATTTGGTCGTATAAAAGAGAGTTTACAGTTTCGGAAATAAAAACGGGGTGCAAATCAAAGGCTCTTTCCCGTAACTAAGTTATATTTTAATAAAAAATGTATGAGGTGGGAGAAAACATTTAGTTGTCTATCGAGTAAGGCTCCTATCAAGGGAGAATCTCATGTATAAACAGAAGAAGAAAAGATGTAAGGAAATAACCCGATGAAGCATAAAATATATTATAGAATTCTGAAAGTGTTGACTGGTCTTACACCTGCTGATAGCTGGTATAGAGGAAAAACAATAAACAATATAGAAAACCAAAATTCATTCGCTATAGTAGAGGTTGTACTAAATTATAACGAAGCATTCATCAGTTATGAATATGAAATGAAACGAAATATGAGATACAAGAAAACAAACTCATAACACAATCGCGACGGAATTGAGAATCTTCAGATTTGCTTTGTATTAACTCTCAAAATGTAAAAACTCTGTTACAATCGACACAAAAAGGTCCAGCCTCTGTTTCTTTCTTTCTATGGTACATTTATACAGTTTTACAATAAGATGGAATCTCAATCGTTGCAAAATTTTCAGTTATGATAGGGAGAAGGGCAATCACTCCATTTCTTCTTCTCTGTCTTTACTTGGTTCCAGAAGCTTGTCCTCATGCATGCTCGGTACAGGTGACACATCTTTCAACCAGCCGAGATATTATCCTTGACGGTTCTGCTTGACAGTTGGCTTCAAAAGAGTAACAATCTCGGGTTAATTGTGGCAGCATGTCTTCCATCTGTCTATCTATGATGTCAATAGCGCATAATTGCACGCTTGGTTTAATCATACATTTGTCTATTTGGACTATGTCCGCCATAGTCACTTGTGAGATCTCGACTGAATCTCTTTCCTCTCTTTCACTTAGATCAAGTGATATTTTTGGCATATTCATTTGAATCAATGCCTCGGCATTACCTCCACTATCAATGCCTAGCAGACTACCATCTATAGAGCTAAAAGCCTCCTCTAAGGATTTCGTTACTCTCTTGGCTCGCAACTTGCCTTCCGAGATGCTGTGCTCCCATTCTTTCAATAGAATGTTTCCTCTGGTCTGCTCCAAAATGGTGAACCTGGGAGTACTTCCCAAATCCCTATTGTTTGTGGCTATCAAAACCTCTTGAAAGGCGACTCGTGCTGCTCCAGCTTCCCTTTCTCTAGTGGATAAGTTCTCCAAAACCGGATTGACTAGCAAACAATTGTCCCGAATCACCTCTACCTTGGCGAGTAAATTTCGTTGGGCCGCAGAGACTCTGCTCCAAATCTCCATCGCCTGGGATTGGAACATCCTGATATTTATCACTTTGCTTTCGGCGATTTTCGCCCTAGTCTGTAACTGTTCGATCAAATATTTTTGCTAGCTCGCTTTCATCTGACCATCCTGAACCACCAGCTGTGCTTGTTCGAGCTTAGTCTTGAGTAGCTCTATCTCATTTTTATCAACCAACCTGACCTGCTCTATTCCTACACTCGCCTGATCCTTGACAGCCTCCTCTGCAGTGGTTAGTCTGGCCTCTAGGGTTTTGATGAGGTGATTTTTTCGTTTCAGCTGGTTTTTTAAAAGCCCGACTGAAAATTGATTCACCGTGGCATATTCTTCTAATGTCCCTGCTATTTCAGTCGCGAATTATTCATTCCTCTTGTTTTTCCCATCAGTTATAACTTTGAATTTCTTGGCTGTTGACTCTCCTTCCTGATAGAATTCCCTCTTTACCACTACCTTTCTCTTCTTATCGAAGAATAACTCATTCGGAGGGAGATCTTCCACCCTTTTAGGCCTCAACTCTTCATTGAAGATCCATCCTGCGTCAATATTTCCCTGAGTTGACTGCAAGGGAGTAACTGATGTGATAGGTTCTCCGATTTACTTTGTTGATTGTCCCGGAGTAGGAACCAGACTCTGCTTCTTTGGGGGGTCGGGAGTCTTCATCTTTGCTTTCAGACTCTTAGTTTTCTCTCCCTCGTCCTATCGTTTTTCTTTACCGAGAGTCGCATCCTTGGAGCCTTCGACATCTTTTTGTTTCACCTCCACTGTACTCGGATTCTCACCCTGCAACACTGTGGGAAGACAACTACGTTGATGTTCTTGGAATTTCAGAACATCGGCTCTCTCCTCAAGTGCCAATGTTTGTATCTGAGCTAAAATCTTGGCATAAGATCGTGCGCCCCGGAAAATGTCATCCGAGGGTGAATTTTCCTGCTCAAATCTCTTGAGCCCGCAACTAGCCAAATGATTACTCATGACCCTTTGCGGATCGTGCTTCTTGTATTCAATAAGGACCAAATTTAGGTCTTCCAGGGATGCTTCCTTAGCTTTAGCATGCCCAAAATCTAATAAAGAATATGAGTTTAAATGAACAGGAAAAGGTGGCCATACCTTCTTCGAGTATCCCTTCAGCTCCTTGCTGATGCCACCAATTACTGTTTGTCTAGCAACCTCACGACAAGAGAGCTTGTCGGGAATGAATAATGGTAATGCATGAAGGGGAACAGAAGCCCTGAAAACTCTGAGATATGAGAATTCAACTTCTACATACCAGTCAGCTATGCTTCTCAAATTCGTCACTATACTATCCGAGATCTTGGGTGGCTGGTGGCCGAAAATAGTGACATGCAGCGGTACCATCACCCAGTTGAAGATTTCGTATACGAAATATGCTTCTTTGTTTTCCCACAATTTTGCATGATAGACGTGAATGGGCTCAGATTCTGCTGGAGTCCAACTCCAGCTCATTAATGGAAAAGGCGTTAGAAAGAAAACGATGTCCATAATGTATGCAGACATAAAAAATGAAGCAATTTTTCCGCTTTCTTTCTACGCCCGATACTCTGTGACCCGACTGGTCAAGGTATCAGACAACATTTTCGCCCAGTCGAAGGAACAACCTTCGACAACTTGAAATATTAGAGGCACCCATGGAAGAAAAAAATGTGAGGTGTCCTCTCTCCTGTATACTCTGCATATCATCATAGCTACATACTTGTACTACGGTTCTAAGGAAGCTATTGAATATATACCGTGACTGTCTGCCCTGAACTTCGCGGGGTGCGAAACCCAATCTTTTATTAAGATAGACATGGTTTTATCATACTGCAAACATTCCTTCTGTTTGAACTCGTCCAATAATTCGGCACCATATGTAAAGTCAGACGCTGTGGGCAACTTATACATGGCTTGCAGATGTTCAGGCCTGAAAGTCCCGATGGTGACCTTCTGCTCAATCATGATGGTTCTGGTTGGTATGTCCACATGGTCTAATGCCCATCAGACCATATCATAATATGGTAGTAGTCGTGGCCTGGCTGCTACTTTATGCATTCCTGATTGAATGATGATATTATACTTGGTGGTTATGTCGTCTTTTTCATTGTCGCTAGAATCATCAGAATAATCCACTAATTCGACCTGCAGAACATCAGAAACGAACGACCAATTTGGGACCGAGTCGACACTTCGAGGTGAAGTATCAGTGACATTGTCCGAACCTTGTCCCGAAACCTCAACACTGACTTTGGATGCTTTTTGCGGGGCCATGACTGGAGATCCTGCTTTATCTCTTCTGCGATAAAAATACGTATACATACAGAAGTTAGCTTGCTGAGAAAGTGTGCTCTGCGTAATATAAAAATGCATTTGTTATAATGAACAACATCTCTATATATACTCGAAAACTCGGTACTTTTTAGAAGAGATCTGTCAAATCATGTTTAGAAATAAATTTATCCATAAAAACCCTATCTTTGTTTGTCAATTCGCATTATTTCATAATTAATGCCATAAATTTTGGCGGTTTGAAGTGTCAGTTAACGTATGGAATAAATAAGGCTACCTCGTAAATCGTGCAAGCATCAAAACATGGGATATATTGATTTAGCTTAATTAATCCGGTTTTACCAACGTTAATTAATCTTTCGGTACTCGTTATATCGGGGATTTTTCTTTAACACTTTGAACCTCTAACCCCCGAGATTGCGATGATCGATTTTGGTTATATAAAAATGAAATCGTGATTAGGAGATTAATTAATTACATAATTATTATATTCGCCATATCGCGACTCGGAGCTTCGAAGATAAGTTTCCGGGAAGTTTGCATGCCGAGCTGCGAAACCACGAGATTGCGATAATACGACTTAATTAAAAGGGAAGATAAACTTGGATTAAGTGATTTATTAATTACGTTCATATCCTTATCGTGATTTCGCGAGTCAGGGCTTAGACAGTGTAACTTTTTAAAAAGAAAACGCCGAGTGGCGAATTGCCGACAAAACTTACCATGGTTTAGCTTTTACTTTTACTTTGACACGGGTTGCTAACATACGGACCTCGCGGTTTCGGCTATTGGGGATATGATAATGAGAATTTTGGATTTAGTGAACGCCAAGGCGCGAAAACCCGAGGATGTTCAATCATGATTTAGGAAAACTTTACTCCCGCTATTGACCTAAGGTAAAATTTTAAAGCAATTTCACAGTTTCGTTGCTCGAGACTTGTGAACTACGTGATCTATAGCATCCAACATGCAAAATCCCAAGGTAGAACAAAAGGGGGAATTTCTTTTTGCCGAAAAGTAGAACTCACTTCGAGAGTACAAAAATCATCGTTGTTGCATGATAAGTCTTCAGAAATTTTGAAACCACAGACGAAAAATATGAAAACCACCTTTCGATTTTGAGCATTAAGACATGAAATTTGAGACGGGCTAGAAAAAACAAAGGCGGCTCCAACAGTGTACATCTATTGTCTTCCTCTCTTCCAACTTATGGAGAAGCTAATGGTTTTCTTTTTGTAGATTCTCTATGGTTGGGAAAGAATCAGTGATCTCTGAGGAAGGCTTAGATCCTTTGAGGGATGTGGACAATATATCAGTTTTAGTATCTAGATTGGGCATGGGTGAAGTAAGAGTGATGGGAGATCGGTAAGGTGAGGTAGGTTCTGATTTTTTTTTCCTTAGTGGCTCTAATCCATCCGTAGAGACTTCCCTAGGTTTCTTATGAGGGCTCTCAAGGTCGGAGGACACTTGGATGGAATCCGAAGCAGGTGGAGGTTTTGCATAAGGCTTGATTCTTGTGTTCTGGGTACTCTTACAAAGTGTCCCTTACCAAATCGATTGGCTCCCCTCTTGTTTGTAGGAATGATGGGAAAGTATTGCTGCATTACTTCTTGAGTATTTTTAGGTGTAGGATCAAGAGAGAGTGAAGGCATTGGGGGGTCAACAATGGGCTTCTTTTGGTCTTTGCTCTTGGTCTTTTTACCCGATGAAGAAGTAGGGATATCAACAAGCTTTTGGTATTGGTCCGAAAAAGAGAGGGTTTGTGCAAGGGAGTTTGGGGTTCTTGGAGAGAAAGGCTTGGATGGAGAGATAGCTTTTAGGATAAGTGGCTTTTTTCCGGTCTTAACTGTCAAGTGAGGGTTTGCAAATTGGTACATAAAGGCATCCCAATTTTTCCCTTGTTTCTCTAACTCGGCTAGAACAAGGAGCTTGATCAAGCCATGGTGGAAGATATTGTTGTGGGGATTAGTCACATTTTTCCTCACTTGAGAGGACATCTTCTCCAAGATTTTGAGAAAATAAAAGGGGAAGTTTAAGGGTTTATTGAACAGAAAATGAGCCAACAATCTAAAATGATAATCTTTGACAGTAAAGTATCTACCTTCACATGTAATTAAACTTGTGATGACAATGAGGGGATTGACCAATTATGCCTTTATCCACTCCTTAGCATACCCTTTTTCTCTTGAACTGCTCTCGAATTCGGGCTTGAACACCCTGTTGTAACTTGAGTGCAACAATTGGTGGTTTTTGAACCATCTATCTCCCATTATTGGGAGATTTGTTGTAGCATCAATGGACTCTTCTGTGACTTCAAAGGTGAGAGACCCTACATGTGTTGTCTTACCATCGAAACCAACTGCAAATTGCATAGAGAGGCCATCATCGTGGCTCTGCAAGCTAGACAGAAATGGCCCCCAGCCAGCGCGCAAAAACACTTCCCTGCACTGTGGAAATTCGGGAATGGAAAATAAGTCTGCATAGGAGGAGGGTTCGTATCTCCTGGGAATTATGACAGAGGTTGAATTCACCAAGCAAGGGAGAAATCGATCCAAGCAATGACACGGATTTAGCACAGGCCGAATGCGTTTTGAATAGAGGACGAGCTGGCAGAGGTTGGGCACGATTTCTTAGCGTAGAGGAGAGAAAATAGCAAGGGAAAATGAGATAATAGAGTGCCCAGACCGATTTTGGATGCACTTAAGGTGGAATAATTTGTACACATGTGCACGCGAGCTGCCATGTGTGGGAAATTCGAATTTGATGGCAAGCTTTTGGGTAATGTAATGGTGCGTATTTAGATAAATGTCCAAGTATTTTGACTTGGACATTTGATCATAAACATATGAAGCATCTTTTAATCAATGTCTGCAACCAATTTAATTGAATGTAAGTGAATTCTGGTTACCTGGAATCTAGGACAGTTACTAGTGTAATTCACATGGCACCTCATTTGTCACCTCATACAACACTTCATCTGGTACCTCATACGATACTTCATCTGATACCTCTATGTTAAGTGCATTTTCACCTCTTATAATGGATAGCCTGCAACTTTGAAGTGTTTTTGACAATCACAATAGTTAATGAGCAGAGGCAAGATGCTCCATGCTCACTGAATCTTCTTGCATATGACATATAATGTAAAAAACCTACAATGAACGGGTTGTAGCAAGCATAAAACATGTGTTGTCAAACCTACAATATGCAGCTTGATGAATCGATAAAGAGTGGTCTGTTAAGTATGTGTTCAGTAATTTATAGCACACAAGAGTTTAAGTATGACTATCACTGTAATAACCTGTATCATAGAAATAATACAAAAATTCTTGCAAAGATCTACTTCTCTAGGCAATGATCATTTGTCAGCTTGAGAACCCCTCCCACACTCCTAAGTATTGTGACACCTCACAATCAAAATTATAGGAAACTAGTCAGTATCCCCCAATAGCTGAAGATTTATAGTATGTCATGTGTAAAGATAAAATTTCACAGCTTGGTCTGACGAGACAGTTAGAAGATGGCCCCACCTATAGGATAAGAGACTCTATATATAGATATGAAGAGGTAGGCAAGAGAGTTTCAATATAGTCTTAGATTTATTTCCCAATGGAAAGTTTATGAGATTCATTAACCTTAGCTTAACCACACATACTCCATGTCATCTTTGTCTGCAAGTAATGTCGTACATCAGGACAAGTTTAAATTTATGATTTATTTTTGTCATATTATCATCCTCGCTAGGTAGAATGCCCCGCTGCCAGCAAGCCTGTTCAGTACTCCAACGGGTTTACCTAGTCATACCACAGGCCGATACCCACTTCCAGCAGACCTGTTCAGTATCCCGGTGGGTTAGCCTCTTAAACCCTCAGAGACTGGCCCTCCATCTTTTAAGATTTTAGTATAAGATTGATTATGCAAGAAGATGGGGGAGCAACTCTGAAACACATTTTTCTTTCTTTTTATTTTTAATTGGGATGGTATTTATGTTAGAGGATGACTTTCCGTTATATTACTTAGTGATTGTCCCGATGTAAGGGGTACTTAAGCGGACGTGGCCTATCTAAAGATATGATATAA
>JZKD02S2444223.1:218831-266238 GCA_000966675.3 Picea glauca | reverse complement strand
CCCGCGTGGAAGAGTGTACATACTTCTGGGGTGTAAATACTTCATGGGGTATAAACACGACTGAAAGTAAAAGACCTCTAAATCAGGAAGATAATCAGGCTCCACAACCAACACTACCCTATGAAAGCAAATAAATAAACAAGTAAGAAAAGACACCTATCTAACCTATTAAAACAAATAGACAAGAAAGGAAAGACACCTAACTAACCTACTAAAGAAAAAGACAAGTAAACAAAGACACCTAACTAACCTACTAAAGAAAAAGACAAGTAAGCAAAGACAACTAACTACTGCAAGCAATCAAAGTAAAACTTCTCATTGAACAACTATCTAGCCTAAGAGGCAAGTGCACTAAATGCCTAATGCAAAACTATTTCTAATGCGTGAAAGGAAATATAAGAGGCAATTGGACTAAATGCTCAATGCAATGCATGAAAGGAAATCTATTCTATTGAAAGCAAGAAATACTAACAACTAATTCTTAATCTATGATAAGCAGACTACTATCTATTCTATCAAAGCAAAGTCTATCTATCCTACAACAACAATAAAACTATTTCCTAAGCTATGAAAGAAAGAGACTATATCTATGAAAGCAGGAAAACTATTATTTAACCTATGTCAATTCAAATATAATGTTGGTGGTTGTGTGAATGTCTTCAGCATCGGATAATATCTCGATGGCACTTGACAACAAAGGACAATTCCAATGGTATAAGCTCAATGCTTAATCTCAATGGCAAAATGAAAGGTGTGGAGTAAACAATCCAATGAAAACTTAGCCATGACAAAAATAATGTTAAATACCCTACATATTCATGTACAAACCATCAACAATAGAACGAGATCATCATTATACTTCTACACTATGTAAGAAAAACTAGATTCAACCATTAACTAAGAAATGTAATTGAATTTTAATTCTAGGAAAGGAGATTGCGTAAAATGAAACTACATTATGTCTATTCTAACCATTCAAACTACAATAAAGAAATTTCTAAAAACATAAATTAAAAAGTAAATTAACAATCTATATTAACCAATAAATAATTAAATGAAATCTATATAAAACTGAAATAAACAAGCTATAATAAAAAACTGGAATTAAATCTATCCATCCATCAATCCTTGTCAAAAGAAAACCCAAATTAAAAACTATGTTCTATCTAATTAAAAATCTGTTTTAAATTTAACTGTAAAATCATAAAAGAAAGCATAATCTAACTGCATATGGGGTTAGTATTAAGAGAGAGAGAGACTTGCAATTCTTTTCCTAGTCTACAATAGCAGTGCATGCTATTACATATCATCATCTAACCTGCAAAACAATTAAAACAATTAAGCTACAACAAACTAGTTAGCATAATAAAAACATACATGTACAGGAAAATAAAAAGAGCAATTTAAATTAGGAAATGCAAAACAGACATGAAGATAGTTACCAGACTCCTAGTGGGCCCCCCAACAAGTCGTGGTCACTCTCTAAAAGCACACCACAAACTCAGCAGGCTGAATTCACCATAAAAATCGAAAAAAGCAATTCTGGCATAATTCTGGCAATGTAAAAACTTAAAAACAGAGTAAAACGAGTTTGTCTCCAATACAATGGTTCTTCTACTTGCTTAACAATCTTATGGCCATCCTAGAAGTATTTATAAGCTTACAGACCAAGTGGTCGACCACAGGAAGGTCAAACCACTTCTAATTTCTGAAAAATACATTAAATGATGCCCTAACTGACAAAACATAGCAAGCCAATAATCACCCTCCTTGGAAAACTGAAACTAAGTTGTCTGGAGTTCAGTAGCTGGAGGGGGCGATCATGAACAAAACCCATGTCCCCGATTCACCCAACATTGACCGCCAATGCTATAACTTCCAACTTGCCTTCCATTTATGTGCAATACAGAGTGTTGGACAGAGTGTCGGATCGAGTGTCGGAACGAGTGTCAGATCGAGTGCTGAATCAAGTGCTAGAACTAGAAACATAGTGTGTTTTTTCCCTATAACACCAAAAAACGTGAATTAGCTCTTATAAATCATAAAACATGATGAATTATACTTGATTCAATCATTAAACATGAATTACACGTACCTTATGGCAATCATACCTTTTTATCATGAAATTCTTCAAAAGGATCCTTTAAAGGATGAAAAACGCATATGTACATGTGGCAAAAATGTATAATAAACATCATGAAAGTGATCATATCTTGGGCCCAACATTACCCCCACACTTACGATTTTGCAGGTCCCACTGCAAACAAAAATAAGTTACCCCCCGTGACTAGGCTTGCTAAGGAGGATCAACTTTGGAAGCCTCTCCTTCTTGCTATGCAGACTTAGCCTTGTGCCTCTTGTGTTTCTTTAATTGTGCTTTGAGGCTGCAGTTAGATTTAGTCATTTCATCAACCAACCGCTGAAGGGAGTTGACCTTTGCCTGAAGGACTGGATTTTCATGATGAAGGTGTACATCTACTATCTTCCTCTCTTCCAACTGTTGGAGAAGATGATGGTTTTCTTTTTGTAGATGCTCTATGGTTGGGACAGAATCAGTGATCTCTAAGGAAGGCTTATTTCCTTTGAGAGATGTGGACAATCTATCAGTTTTAGTATCTAGATTGGGCATGGGTGAAGTAGGAGTGATGAGAGAACGGTAAGGTGAGGTAGGTTCGGATTTTTGTTTCCTTAGTGGCTATAATCCATTCGCAGAGACTTCCCTAGGTTTCTTATGAGGGCTCTCAAGGTCGGAGGACACTTGGATGCGATCCGAAGAAAGTGGAGGTTTTTCATAAGGCTTGATTCTTGTGTTCTAGGTACTCTTCTGAAAGGGTCCCTTACCAAATTGATTGGCTCCCCTCTTGTTTGTAGGAATGATGGGAAAGTCTTGCTGCATTATTTCTTGAATCTTTTTAGGTGTAGGATCAAGAGAGAGTGAAGGCATTGGGGGGTCAACAATGGGCTTCTTTTGGTCTTTGCTCTTGGTCTTTTTACCCAATGAAGAAGTAGGGATATCAACAAGCTTTTGGTATTGGTTCAGGAAAGAGAGGATTTGTGCAAGGGAGTTTGGGGTTCTTGGAGTGAGAGGCTTGGATGGAGAGATAGTTTTTAGTCTAAGTGGATTTTTTCCGGTCTTAACTATCAAGTGAGGGTTTGCAAATTGGTACATAAAGGCATCCCAATTTTTCCCCTGTTTCTCTAACTCAGCTAGAATAAGGAGCTTGATCAAGCCATGGTGGAAGAGACTGTTGTGGGGATTAGTCACATTTTTCCTCACTTGAGAGGACATCTTCTCCAAGATTTTGAGAAAATAGAAGGGGAAGTTTAAGGGTTTATTGAACATAAAATGAGCCAACAATCTAAAATGACAAGCTTTGAAAGTAGAGTATCTACCTTCACATGTAATTAAACTTGTGATGATGATGAGGGGATTGACAAATTATGCCTTTATCCACTCCTTAGCATACCCTTTTTCTCCTAAAATGCTCCTGAATTCGGGCTTAAACACCCTGTTGTAACTTGAGGGTGGCAATTGGTGGTTTTTCAACCATCTATCTCCCATTCTTGGGAGATTTGTTGCCGCAACAATGGACTCTTCTGTGACTTCAAAGGTGAGAGATCCTACATGTGTTGTCTTACCATTGAAACTAACTGCAAATTGCATAGAGAGGCCGTCATCATGGCCCTACAAGCTAGACAAAAATGGCCCCCAGCCAACGCACAAAAACACTTCCCTACACTGTGAAAATTCGGGAATGGCAAACAATTCTGCATAGGAGGAGGGTTCGTATCTTTTGGGCATTGTGATAGAGGTGGAATTCACCAAGCAAGGGAGAAATCAAGCTAAGTAATGACATGGATTTAGCATAGGTCGAATGCATTTTGAACAAAGGACGAGCTGGCAAAGGTTGGGCATGATTTCTTAGAGTAGAGGAGAAAAAATAGCAAGGGAAAATGAGATAATAGAGTGCCCAACCCATTTTTGGATGCACTTAAGGTGGAATACGTTGCACACATGTGCACAGGACCTGCCATGTGTGGGAAATTCAAATTCGATGGAAAGATTTTGGGTAATGTAATGGTGCGTATTTAGATCAATGTCCAAGTCTTTTGACTTGGACATTTGATCATAAACATATGAAGAATATTTTAATCAATTCCTGCAAACAATTTAATTGAATGTAAGTGAATTTTGGTTCTCTAGAATCTAGGACAGTTACTGGTGTGTAATTCACATTGCACCTCATTTGTCACCTCATACAACACTTCATATGGTACCTCATAGGGTACTTCATCTAATACCTCTTTGTTAAGTGCATTTTCACCTCTTATAATGGATAGAATGCAAGTTTGAAGTGTTTTTGACAATCACAGTAGTTAATGAGCAGAGGCAAGATGCTCAATGCTCACCGAATCTTCTTGCATATGACATATAATGTCAAAAACCTACAATGAACGGGTTATAACAAGCATAAAACATGTGTTGTCAAACCTACAATATGCAGCTTGATAAATCGATAAAGAGTGGTCTATTAAGTATGTGTTCAGTAATTTATAGCACATAGGAGTTTAAGCATGACTATCAATGTAATAACCTCTATCATAGAAATAATACAAAAATTCTTGCAAAGATCTACTTCTCTAGGCAATGATCATTTGTCAGCTCATGAACCCCTCCCCCACACCTAAGTATTGTGACAGCTCACAATCAAAAGTATAGGAAACTAGTTGGTATCCCCCAATATCCAATGATTTATAGTATGTCAAGTGTAAAGATAAAATTTCACAGCTTGGTCTGATGAGATAGTTAGAAGATGGCCCCACCTATAGGATAAGAGATCATATATATAGATAAGAAGAGGTAGGAAAGAGAGTTTCAAGATAGTCTTAGATTTATTTCCCAATGGAAATTTTATGAGATTCATTAACCTTAGCTTAACCACACATACTCCATGCCAACTTTGTCTACAAGTAATGCCAGTCATCAAGACAAGTTTAAATTTATGATTTATTTTTGTCAGATTATCATCCTCGCTGGGTAGAATGCCCCGCTACCAGCAAGCCTATCCAGTACTCCGACGGGTTTACATAGTCATACCACAGGTCGGTACTGACTGCCAGCAGACCTGTTTAGTATTCTAGTGGGTTAGCCTCTTAAACCCTCAGAGACTCGCCCTCCATCTTTTAATATTTTAGTATAAGATTGCTTATGCAAGAAGATGGGGGAACAACTCTGAAACAATTTTTTCTTTCTTTTTCTTTTTAATTGGGATGGTTTATATGTTAGAGGATGAATTTATGTTATATTACTTAGTTATTGTCTCGATGTAAGGGGTACTTAAGAAGACTTGGCCTATCTAAAGATATGATATAATCAATCTATTTAGTGTGTAGTGGATGGTACCATGGAGAAAGAACAGAAAGGTATCTCTAGTCTCAACTCACTTTCTTCCTTTGTAGTTATTGTGATGTTTCCATGACTAACCACTAATTAGACTTCCTTGTTACTCTTTTATAAAGACACTTGACTCACTGACTCAAGTTTCTTGGAAAAACTGTACGAGGGACCTCTAGCCTTGATAGTTATGGTATCACTTCCTTATACAGTGGTGAAGAGTTTCAAGAGCAACTGGTTTAGAATTCCTTAAAAAAATGAGAATGTTTGCAAAAATATGGCTAACTACAGTAAGTCAATATTCATTTGATGCTTTAGCAGACACAAAATTCAAGTATAACAATGTTTTGAAGAAATATCCTTGAAACTGTGTACTCCTGGTGAAATAAATACTTACAGAAATATCTAGAATTGCCCTATTAACAAAATTCAAAAACTATTTACATATATACAGTAGGAAATTTAGAAAAAAATTCAAGAACAGGGGGGAACTTCCCCATCTACTAAGGCCAATGCCTTGTTAGCTTACATGACCTATAGAAAATCCTCTCTGGAAATGGGCTTATGATAAAATTTAAGTCGGTGTCCATTTACCACAAAGGAGACTTGTCCATCGTCAATTGTTTTAATTTTTACAGCTCCATTGTCATATATAGTGTCTACCTCATAAGGGTCCAACCAACGGGTGGTAAGTTTTCCTTTGAAGGTTTTGAATCGAGAATCAAACAATAGAGCCCAATCACCAGGTTGGAATTTCTTCTTCTTAATAAACTTTTCATGCCACTTTCTCCTCTGGTTTTGGACTAATATCATCTGTTGGATGGCATCTTGTCTGATTTCATCCAACTCATTTAATTGTAGGGATCGTTGCTTTTGAGCCTCATCCAGGTTCAATCCTAACTATGTGACAATATGGAAGGTCCTTACTTGGAATTATGTAGGTAAAAGTACTTGTTTCCCGTACACTATCTCATAAGGGGTATGACCAGTGGTATTTCTCCAGGTAGTCTGATATTCCCACAAAGCCTCTGGGAGCCTATCAACGCAATCCCAATGATGTAACTGGCGGTCTTGGTCAAGATGGCTTCCATAAATTTGTTTGTGGATTCTACCTAACCATTGGATTGAGGGTTGTAGGAAAGAGTTTTAATTTATGGGCATCTTGTATGTAGTTGTAACTCCTACACAAGATGTCAAATTCAAATAGGAAGGTGTCTAGATCTTCACTGTTTTTACCATAAAAGGTAGGTAGTGTTGAGAGAGGAATATTCTTCATGTTGACAATTAGAGTGGAATCTAAAATCAAAAATCCAAAGGTAGTTTCGGTTTGGTTTCCAGTTTCTTCTTCCTCTCTGTGTCTTACATTGTTATGGTCTTCCTGATTATCCATATTGGATTGATTTTCGAAAAGAGAGTACCTAGGTGTTTTTATCTTTGAAGAAAACAAGGTTTCCCTTTGATGGAAAGGTATTCCTATGGATTGGATGTCTAGGACTCTACTCGAGTCGGTTGAGACTATTGGTGCCAAAGTTTCTGTGTCAGTTTGAGAGATAATTACATTGGCTGAACTACCAAACAAAATATTCTCCTGTTCAGGGTCTATGATATCTTTAAACTTAGGGTGCCCTGGTGGTGGTGTAAAAGAAAATGTTGTATTGTTTGGTTTTGTGGAAGACTCGAGTGGTCTTGCCTCCTGTCCTAATATGATTGATGCTTCAATTTCTTGTTCTATAGTGGTCCCTGTATTAGTATCTTTAGAGAATATTTTATCTCTTTGAGTTGAGCTAGCTCCTATTTTTCGGTATCGTTCTGTGGATTTTATAAGAGGAACATGCCTTCCCCCAAAGAGATCGGAAGGAACCTTGGTTGAAATGTTTGATTTTGATTTAATGTATATACCTTGTGGGTCTCTAGGACTATTCATGAAAGAAAGCAAAAATAAAAAGAAAAATCTACCATTTGATTCCTAGGTCTATTCATGAAAAATAAAATAAAAAAGAAAAACTACCATTGGGTTTGGGGGAACCTGCTATAGCAGATGTGCAGGTTCTTACCTCTCATCTTAAAGTTCCCCTGCCACCAAACTAATGCTAAGGTCTAGAAATGGTCTAATTCCTAATTACTTCTTACCTTGAGACAAGTCCCTGATAGTGGCACCAAAAATGATGGGTGTTCTATATGCACTAAAAATACAGTAAAAACCCTTAATTAAATTGTCAACCCGGGGTAAGTAAACTTAGAGTTGTAGAAAAATATATGCCAAAGGTAGAAGGGTTGGTAGGAGTATAGTCTAACTAAGGAAGGCATCTATCTAAGGCTAATCTACTCAAGAAAAGCTTATCTAATGAGAAAACCCTACTAAGAAAATTGAAACTAGGTAACCTAAGTACTTTTGGGCCAAGGGTCGATGGATAGTTCCTAAGAAAGAAAATGAAAATTCTATGTAAAGAAAACTAGTTTAACAATAAGAAAAAACAAACTACTAAGCATAATAAGCAAATGACAAAAGCAAACTTCTTTAACTTTCCAACCTACATTCAATGAGAAACTACCTATGAAAGCAAATAAATAAACAAGTAAGCAAAGACACCTATCTAACCTATTAAAGAAAATAGACAAGCAAGGAAAGACACCTAACTAACTTACTAAAGCAAAAGACAAGTAAACAAAGGCACCTAACTAACCTACTAAAGAAAAAGACAAGTAAGCAAATGGAACTAACTACTGCAAGCAATCAAAGTAAAAATTCTCATTGAACAACTATCTAGCCTAAGAGGCAAGTGGACTAAATGCCTAATGCAAAACTATTTCTAATGCATGAAAGGAAATCTAAGAGGCAACTGGACTAAATGCTCAATGCAATGCATGAAAGGAAATCTATTCTATTGAAAGCAAGAAAGACTAACAACTAATTCTTAATCTATGATAAGAAAACTACTATCTATTCTATCAAAGCAAAGTCTATCTATCCTACAACAACAATAAAACTATTTCCTAAGCTATGAAAGCAAGAGACTATATCTATGAAAGCAGGAAAACTATTCTTTAACCTATGAAAATTCAAATATAATGCCGGTGGTTGTGTGAATGTCTTCAGTGTCGCATAATATCTCAATGGAACTTGACAACAAAAGACAATTCCAATGGTATAAGCTCAATGCTTAATCTCAATGGAAAAATCAAAGGTGTGGAGTAAACAATCCAATGAAAACTTAGCCATGACAAAAATAATGTTAAATACCCTGCATATTCATGTACAAACCATCAACAACATAACAATATCATCATTATACTTCTACACTATGTAAGCAAAACTAGATTCAACCATTAACTAAGAAATGCAATTACATTTTAATTCTAGGAAAGGAGATTGCGTAAAATGAAACTACACTATGTCTATTCTAACCATTCAAACTACAATAAAGAAATGACTAAAAACATAAATTAAAAAGTGATATTAAAAAGTAAATTAACAATCTATATTAACTAATAACTAATTAAATGAAATCTATATAAAACTGAAATAAACAAGCTATAATAAAAATCTGGAATTAAATCTATCCATCCATCAATCCTTGTCAAAAGAAAACCCAAATTAAAAACTTTGTTCTATCTAATTAAAAATCTGTTTTAAATTTAACTGTAAAATCATAAAAGAAGGCATAATCTAACTGCATATGGGGTTAGTATTAAGAGAGAGAGACTTGCAAGTCTTTTCCTAGTCTACAATATCAGTGCATGCTAATATATACCATCATTTAACCTGTAAAACAATTAAAACATTAAGCTACAACAAACTAGTTAGCATAATAAGAACATACATGTACAAGAAAATAAAAAGAGCAATTTAAATTAGGAAATGAAAAACAGACATGAAGACAGTTACTAGACTACTGGTGGCCCCCCCCAGCAAGTCGTGGTCACTCTCTAAAAGCACACCACAAACTCGACAGGCCAAATTCAGCATAAAAATAAAAAAATGCAGTTCTGGCATAATTTTGGCAATGTAAAAACTCAAAAACAGAGTAAAACGAGTTTGTCTCCAATACAATGGTTCTTCTACTTTCTTAACAATCTTATGACCATCCTAGCAATATTTATAAGCTTACATACCAAGTGGTCAACCACAAGAGGGTCGAACCACTTCTAATTTCAGCAAAATACAATAAATGATGCCCTAACTGACAAAATAGAGAAAGCCAATAATTACCCTCTTTGGACAACTGAAACTGAGTTGTCTGGAGTTTAGTAGCTGGAGGGGGCGATCATGAACAAAAACCATGTTCTCGATTCACCCAACACTAGCCACCAATTCCATAACCGCCAACTCACCTTCCATCTCTGTGCAATACAAAGTGTTGGACAAAGCGCTGGATCGAGTGCCGGATCAAGTGCCGGATCAAGTGTCGGAACTAGAAACATAGTGTGTTTTTGCCCTGTAACACAAAAAAACGTGAATTAGATCTTAGAAATCTTAAAACATGATGAATTATACTTTATTCAATCATTAAACATGAATTACACGTACCTTATGGTGATCATACCATTTTATCATGAAATTCTTCAAAAAAATCCTTTAAAGGATGAAAAACTCATATGTACATGTGGCAAAAATGTATAATAACCGTCATGAAATTGATTATATCTTGGGCCCAACAATACACTTGATAATATTGAATACCTATAGGTTTATGAGGTAACCAAAGGATATCTAAGCCGAATTTCTGAGGAAAGTGAAGAAAAGAAGGCCAAAATTCAAGGAAGGATAAATTCTTTTGATGATTCTTTGTAAGGTATGTTTTTTCAGGTCATCTCACCATTTTCGCAATAATTTTTTTTCTAGAATGATTCGGAATGTGAAATTGCTATTCCATTGAGGAAACATATCCAATTACTTTTGGTAATCAATTCATCTTGTGAGTCATTGTATTTTTGGAGTTACACTCCATGGAAAATAGGGTTTGTGGCTAGTCCTGAAACTAGTAAAAACCAGGTGTTTCGGGTAAAAATGTCATAAATTATTCATACCAGATCCAAATTCAGTAAGACCAAATGTGTTGGTTAGAGTACAGTCTGTAGTATTCTTTGTAATAGTTTCATATCAATTCAACAAATATTCCATGTGGGGCACACTCTACAAGGATTCTCTCTAGAATAAGCCAGAATTCAACAAGGTGTGCCATTTTTTCCACAACTCCTTTTATGAGAGGTTCTAAGTAGTGACACCTAGAGGAATTGCATAAAATACACTAAAGAACATTTTGTATCAGTTTTAGATCTTTATTCATTATAGGTACAAAGTTATGATTATTTCAAGTTAGGGTTGTTGACTAATCCAAAACTAGTCTTGTGAGACTAAAGAAACGTTTGATGAAAATGCTAATCTCTTGTTGTTAAAGTTAAGGAAGGTTTGCAGGTATGTGATCATATACACCAGGTCTATCACATATTTACAAATCATATTTGGATGATGAAATTGATGAGGGATTTTGGTTGAGGTACAAGTTGGGTACATGCTTGAGACAAGTAGTTGATGAGTTGGCACGTACATGAGGTGTATAGTTGATGATGTTGGTACATATTGATGAGTCATAGTTGATGAGTACTTGACACATGATTGGTACATACTTGGTATATGGTTGGTTTCACTTGTTTATGGTACAGGGTGATTACAGATTGTTTGGTACAGGTTGGTGCATGGTTGATGCACTTGTTTATGGTACAGGTTGATTACAGGTTGAGGTACAGGTTGATGCACGGTCCAGGTTTATTGGTACATGTTTACAGTGGTATATATCACAGTGATAGTGTGACAATGGTTCATCATTCTACTTTTACTTCAGGGAGGTTGGACGGGGCAAGGACAGGTGGTTGTAGCCACCTTCCGGTTGTAGCTGGAGAACTTAGGGGGTTGTAGCCTCCTTTTGGTTGTAGCCAAAGAATTGGGGAGTTGGAGATTCCCTCAAGTTGTAGCCTGAGAAACTAGGGGGTTGGAGCCTCCTTCCAGTTGCAGCTGGAAAACAAAGGAAGTTGGTGCTTTCAATGAATGTAATTCTTCAAGACATATAAGATAAAGCATTCTATGGTTTTCTCCCGATTTTGGTTTCCACGTAAAACACTGGTGTACTATGTATGTGCGTGATTGTTCATTTCTTATTGCTCATTATTGAATAATAATTCTACATTGATATAACACTTGGATTATTTGGAGAAAAGGGATTATAATTACGCTATTACTGATTCACCCCCCCTCTCAGTAATCCAATAGAGGGGGAATAGTGCACAAAATGTGTAGTGTAAAGAGGCATGTTTCGCACATAGTGCGCGTTTGTGGGCAGGAAAATCTGCGCACTTCTTGCCACATGTCGGGGGAAAAATTTCCAATTGAAATACTCCTTCCTCAGCTCTGAATTTTGACTTTGGCAGGTTGGGCTAGGCCAGTTTTGGTACCTGCAAGACACAACAATCAAAATGAAGTGCTCTCTAAGTTAAAATAGGGAGGAATTTGATATCGATCCCCAATATGGTTGCCAATCTGTTGTGTTGGTTTTGTCACTTGGATGAGAAAAACAACAACACTTGCATGTCTAGATGAGCCTACTAGACAAGACATAAGTTTTGTGAGTGGGTTAAACAAGCCAAACACATGTGAAAAAAAAGAAATAAACTAAAAAAACTAAGAAATAAATGTTAGAAAGCATGAGAAACTTAGAACCATCAAAATCAAACAATGAACACATTAATGCTACCAATGGATCAATAGATTAGTAGGAAAAACATTGTAGAGAAAGTTTAGGGACTTATGAGTCTCCTCTTCCTCCTTGGGAGGGCTCTTGAGTTCCCTAATTGAGAGCTCTTCATAGAATGAAAGAAATGGAATGGCTCCTCAAGAGGTGAGTGGAATGGATTATTGCAATGGTTCTTGAAGGCTTCTAAGAGAAAAGAGGATTCCCAAGGAAGAATTCTTGCAGCATAACAATAGTATGAATATCTTCATTTCTTAGCACACCCATGGCTCTTATTTATAGCATTCATACATGGAAAAATGTAATTGGTTCATCGTGTGAACACGGGGCCTTTTAGGGCACCCCTATCCCTTGACCAACCCCCAAGCTATATTTCACTCATATATGACTGTCAAATCGTGTTGGGGGTTGGACCATAAGTGGTTGAGGGGCCAACAAGATCCATAAATGTGTCGTTCAAAGAAGTGTGTGAATTTTCGCATACACAGTCACCCGTTTTGTGCATTGTGTGCATTAAGGGTTGGATTGGCCCGCGCATACTGTGCACTGTGCACATGCTTCCTTTGGTGAATCTGGGCATTTCAATTTTTGACCCAATTGTATAGTTTTTTTCCTTTTGAATGTCTTTTGGTGTTGTAGGTGGACTAATTGTTGCTGGCATTGATGCGTTTCTCTAACCATTTGTGTGCAATGTTGCAGACAATTTTTCAGTGATAACAATAGTTCATAATGATATTAATAACAAGAAACATTAACACATTCATCCATTCAACCCATAATCGACATAGTCAATGACAGGGAGAACAACAACTTATGTTATTTCGTTTCAAATAGTAGCATACATATTTCAAAAGACTCATAATCCAACATGAATAGTGTGATGCACTCTCGTACATTCTATTAGTGATGCATTACAAGGCTCCATGCTCTCTCTATTAGAATTTTCACAATATACTAAGCTCAGTCTATTATAGAGTCTTCAAAACTATTATATCCACATACAAAACTACTACTCAGACCCACAATATCACTCATGAAAAAACAAGCCAGACTGATTCTTCCTCTACTGCAGATCTCAGACTCTCCTAACACTTTTCTATGTATTTTCTACTCCTTTTTATTTCCTTCTCTTCTCTTACGCTCTGTCACTATCACCTCTACTCCACTCTCTCTATTTATTTCCAATTCCACATGCTTCTGCCACCCACATGCAACCCATGTAGCCTATTTGGAGTCATGGAAGTCCTAACTAACTTTCTATCTCATCCCTTAAATGCTCCACGATCTCTTGTGCTCCTTGAGTTAATCATTCAAGAATATTCATGAAGATATTCTTCTTGATTTGGAATGCATGTGGTATCTTTCCTAATTCTTTGGTGCACATTATATAACTTTTACCCATGCACTCCTTATTTCATTCGTCACAAAGATGTTGATGTGCACGTAAAAATAGAGTGCATGCATGACTATTCTTATGCACACACACAATGTTTACTGCGAAACATTGGGTGCCAACAAGACCCCAACTATTACTTGTCTCATCCTCAAGCCAATGGCCTTTATCATGGAGTGACTGATGCCACATAAGGAATCATCTTCATGAGTTCTTGAAGGAACTCTTGGACTGGACTGTCAATTTCATCTTGGGTGGTATGCAAATGTTGAGTGAGCCAAACCACCTCATTTATATATGTTGTTGTGACCTGGGGAGCTTGAAGGTCAATATGCTCCATTTTCTTGAGCATGGGGGCCACTGTGAGATGTACTAATACCCATTGAATATAGAAAAGTTGGGCCTTATTGGCCGCATCATTGGCCAACTCAGAAATAGATTGCTTCTCCACCCGAGAGGTAGTGATCTCCTTTGTCTTTCTCATGATGGTTGTCAATCTATCTTGGCACTTTCTCGGGGGTAGTGAAGTCAAACTGCTCTTCTTCTATGTGACCACTGCTTTGGCCACTCGAACCTTGTCATCAATAGAAATGATTTCTAGTGTATTCTGTAGGTGGTTCCAAAGGGTAAAAATGTACTCAGCTAACCTTGAAAAATATTTAAGTTGGGATTGGTTGTTGTGGAGAAATTTCTCGGACACCACAATCTTTTGTTGTATCTCTAGATCTATTGGTGTTGATTGCTAGATATGTGTGTGGAGCATGAGGTTTTGTGAATCAAACACCTGAAAGTGAGCCTTTATGGATGAGAGTTTTTGATAGGGGGGAATGTCTAGATCCTACTCCAAGGTGTTAGGTACCTACACCTACAAGTTGTTGAATGGGCCCAAGAGGTATTCGAAGGTCGTAATACTTTCAACATGTTGATCCCTGGTAATTTTTTGCATTGAGACTTCTATGTTATATAATAGTTTAAAGGATCAATGAGCCTATACCTCCTATTGATAGAGGGAATGAGTCTGATCATGTGTTGCGAGTTCAAATTGGTGTTTCCGTTGGAGTTGCAAGTGAGAAAGAATAAATTTTAGGTTTCATTCCCCTAATTATGTAAGTAAGTTAGTAATGTAATTTTGCACAGTTGAAGCGAGAATTGGTCCTAAAGTAATTCCCACAGTGGTTGTTTTAATCGAGGTGACCATTGAGGGGTCAAATGCCAATGTCCAGTCAAGACTAGTGGTGTTGTGAGATGGCGTCTATGGTCGGGGTGGAGTGTCAGTAGAAGGAACCTCACTAACAAGTTGAAGAAAAATATCTTCAAGATTGCTGGCAGCTTCCTTCTGAATATACTATTGTAAAACCAATTTTCTTATGAGTGTCGCAACCAGAGTTGAAATCCCAGGCGCAAGCCATCCTAGGATATTTTGTGTAGTATTAGTGGCCAACCTGATGTCCTCGATGATCCATTGTATTTTTTCAATGACGTGTGTGGGTTGTAGTATAGGTTATGGAGTTTGTGCTGAGATTACTTCAACAATAGTGGTATCCTGGAAGCCTTGGAAGTTCATTGTCCATTGATCATATCTCTCTTGTTCATGGCTAGACCCAATGTGGAGAGGGTCCATGAGAGTAGAAATAGGGTTCTGCTTTTGCTTGAGATCATCCTTTTCTTTGCATACCCCGATTGTTGGGGTTGTACCTTGTTCCTTCTGCCAGGTGGCCTTGGCCCACCCTCTATCTTAGTTTCTCTTAGTGTGAGTTTCAAAGGTGTCCATTTCATCACGAGGGGTTGGTTTCAGATGCTTCAAATACTCTACCACCCATTTCTAGAGATATTCCTCTGTAATGTAGATCAAAAGCATAGCCATGGAAGCTCCCTGGTCATCACTGGAATATATATATATATATATATATTATCAAAATTACATTCAAATTCAAGAAAATTAGCATACCTTTCAATGATGTTGTGCATGATGTGCAATTGTGAGGCAATAACATGGATGAGCTAGTTGTACCATTTATGGAAAGCCTTATCAATAGTGGTTTGAATGGCGGGATATCTCCTGACTTTAAAGGAAAGAAATCGGGGGGCCACAAAGGTTGGGCCACCCACGATGACATGCTCTTGGCCTAGAGGGGGACTCTAGAGGATCATGGCATGAAGCAAAAGGACCCAACTATAATGGAAATAATTCCTGAATTTATGAACTTCCAAGCAATCATCTATGAACTAATTAAGGATATAACATGCTCAAACCAGATGAACACCTCCAACATAGTGGGAATTCATATTTTTGGAATTTATGCAATAACTTACAGGTGAGTTGTTGGGAGCTAGAATGGACTTGTTGATCATTTATTAATGGAATTAAGACCCGGTAGGTTACCCAACATGTGTCGTACTTTCCATAAAATTCATCATGTGCTACATCTTTGGATTTCAACACTTTTTTTAGGTCCTATTCATGCATGGAAAGTACCATGATTTGATGCATAGTCTCTGCATCAACTGAGTATTTCTCTCCTAGCAATAGGTAGCCACCATGTAGTCGAGTAAGTAGAAAGTAAATGTGGGATCTTATTGACACCCCATGGCCAAATTGAGAATAGTCGACCAATGTCAATATGCCATCCCATCGAAGTGGCTTGGTCCATTCTTGTGTGAGCACCAATGCTTGCCCATCCACACTCCTAACAACCTATGCATAGTTGGAAAAGAATGGCTCTAGGAATTGAACTAGGTATCAAACATCATAGTCGATGAAGAAGACTTCCTAAACCTTCCCAATCTAGGAGCCCATGAAAATAACAATATTGGGTAGCACTGGCTCCGATATTTATTTGTCCCTGACAAACTTAGTTTTGCTATGGGCCTGCAGCTTTCTCGATGAGGCCATTTGGGACTCCAATTACAAGGTAATATGGTATTTTTGGATCTCAAGGTGGATGAAGGAAAATACAAGGTTGGAATCATCGAATGTTCATGTACTCGTTTCTGAGTACCATTTCCGAGTACCATTTTCGTGGTGTTTCTATAAGGGATTGAACTTATACTACAAATAATAACCAATGAATTTGAATGGGAAAATATTAATTCCTGTGAGGGAATATTTCCACCTTGGTATAGCCAAATGATCTATTGATAAATGCACTAGTTTGTTAATAACTCGGAGAGAATTGGGACCCTCCTCAGGGACCATCGAGACATAATTGCCTATGTTGTCCCGTAACTCTTTGGTCATCAGTTAGTGGGAAGAATCATTTCTTGTTGTGGCCACCATCAACTTCATCTTTCTATTGGTAAATTTCATCCTCTCTTCTATCCTTCCATATTCATATGACATTAAAACTATACTTCATTGAAAAACGTGAAAAATATCTGAATGATATTTTGGCATTTACCATCGGGTTATTTCAAAACATGTTAAATATTTGGGAGTGTACGACAACTATGTTGATATTTATTACATGGAAGTGTTTATGCTGCATAACCTTTTAATGTGATGTTGAACACCCCTACACATGCATGCAGTCTTATTCTTCTGGGGCACTACACATGATTCCTTTACACCCCTACATTAGTTTTCCAAATCTTAATCCGTCACGTTGACCCCTAGTGGGTTGAGATGCTTCTTCACACGTATCCAACTTCTTGGTATTTTCCATGGAGGATATGAAATAGTCACAACTGGTCATAGAGACACCCGTTGAGCACACCTGCTGAGAGATTGGGGCTATGGACAAATATCGTTTGAATTAAATGGGTGTGGATAATTTCCAAAGAAGTAGTGGGACATTTCAGAATTCCTTTGGAGAAAACCTACTTCAACCTCCACTATTCAAAATAGAAATTATGTGTGTGAGGAGTGGCTTTGTGTGCAAGAAAGTGACAAGTGTTCAAATATTTTAATAAATTAAGTGTGAGATTTCAACATATGGACTTCTTGTGGTCCTTACAAATATTCTTTACCTAGCTTACTATGTGTCTTTGGTACAACCTTGAGGAATATTTAAATCCCTAAAGAACTAGCAATGTGGACATATGGGTCCTTACAAATCCTTTATACTCGCTAAATGTTGTTTACACTAAGAAAGCTCTTGAAAACTATCCTAGATTGCAAGCATGTGGGCATGTATGGGCCCGTTACTTTGATCTTTAAACTTCCCTAGATTGTGATCTAAACTAAGAAAACATTTTTAAGAAACTATCCCAAGTTTTCAACATGTGGGTATGTATGGGACCTTACAAAAAGTTTAAGATGATTTCAAAAAAAAACTAAGAGGAACCCTAGGGGGGCTTTGTCCTCTCCTAAATATTTTTGTTAAGGGAGATGAAACTTTCTCTCAACTCCTTTTTGATTCCCAAGATCACACTAGGGTGCGAGGGAAGAGCATACTTGAGGGTCAAAATTGGTTCCTAGTCCCACTTAAGTGATTTATGTATGAAATAAATAACCTCAACTTAAAATTTTACAAGCCAAATAAGCCATCCATGTGGCAAAAAAGAAAAATAGGAGAATATTGGTTCTTTTTAACCCCTAAGTGCCTATGTTATCTAACCTTTCATATGGGAAATAAATTTAAGTGTAGTGTAGTTTCCTTACAAAGTGCATGAAAATAAAAATCTGAAGGCTAGGGGCCTTCAAATCATTCATAAAACCCTTACAATTTGAAAAACTGGACTTATGCACGAGTTACAACTCTGACAGGCGTGCAAAGGGCGCACAGTGCACATAATGCGCAGTGTAAAGAGGCATGTTTCGTGCACAGTACGCATAGTGCATGTTTGTGGGTAGGAAAATCGACACACTTCCTATCACGCGTCGAGGGAGAAATTTCCAAGTGAAATACTCCTTCCTCAGCTCTGAATTTTGACTTTGGCAGGTTGGGCTAGGTTGGTTTTGGTACCTGCAAGACAAAACAATCAAAATGAAGTGCTCTCTAAGCTCAAATAGGGAGGAATTTGATACTTATCCCCAGTATGGTCGCCAATATGTTGTGTTGTTTTTATCACTTGGGTGAGCAAAACAACAACACTTGCATGTCTAGATGAGCCTGCTAGACAAGACATAAGTTTTTTGAGTGGGTTAGACAAGAAAAAAACATGTGAAAACAAATAAATAAACTAAAACAAATAAGAAATAAATGTTAGAAAGCATGAGAAACTTAGAACCATGAAAATCAAATAATGACCAACATAATGCTACCAATGTATCAATAAACTAGTAGGAAAAACACCGTAGAGAAAGTTTAGGGACTTATGAGTCTCCTCTTCCTCCTTGGGAGGGCTCTTGAGTTCCCTAATTGAGAGCTCCTCATACAATGAAAGAAATGGAAAATGGTGAAGAAAAACAATGCTTATTCCCTCAAGAGGTGAGTGGAATGGCTTATTGCAATGGTTCTTGAAGGCTTCCAAGAGAAAAGAGGATTCCCAAGGAAGAATTCTTGTAGCATAAAAATAGTATGAAGATCTTGGTTTCTTAGCACATCCATGGATCTTATTTATAGCATTCCTACATGGAAAAATGTAATTGGTTCATAGTGTGAACAAGGGGCCTTTTAGGGAACCCTCTAGCCCTTGACCAACCCCGAAGCTAGATTTCACTCAGATATGAGTGTCAAATCATGTTGGGAGTTGTACCATAAGTGGTTGAGGGGCGAACAAGATCCATAAATGTGTCGTTCATAGAAGTGTGTGGCTTTTCTCGTACACAGTATTGCATTTTGTGCATTGTGTGCACTGAGGGTTGGGTTGGCCTGCACATACTATGAATTGTGCGTGCGTTTCCTTTGGTGAATCTGTGCATTTCAATTTTTGACCCAATTGTATAGTTTTTTTCCTTTTGAATGCCTTTTGGTGTCGTAGGTGGACTAATTGCTGATGGAATTGATGCATTTATTTAACCATTTGCGTGCAATTTTTTGGATGATTTTTCAGTGATAACAATAGTTCATAATGATATTAACAACATGCAACATTAACACATTCATCCATTCCACCCATAATCGACACAGTCAATGACAGGGAGAACAACAACTTATGTTATTTCCATTCAAATAGTAGCATACATATTCCAAAAGACTCATAATCCAACATGAATAGCATTATGCACTCTCGTACATTCTATTGGTGATGCATTACAAGGCTCCATGCTCTCTCTATTATAATTTTCACATAATAGTAAGCTCACTCTATTATAGAGTCCTCAAAACTACACATATAAAACTACTACTGAGACTCACAATATCACTCTTGCAAAAACAAGCCAGACTGATTCTTCCTCTACTGTAGATCTCAGACTCTCCTAACTCTTTGCTATGTCTTTGCTACTCCTTTTTATTTCCTTTTCTTCTTTGACACTCTATCACTATCACCTCTGCTCCACTCTCTCTATTTATTTACAATTCCACATGCTTCTGCCACCAGCATGCAACCCATGTATCCTATTTGGAGTCATGTAAGTCATAACTAACTTTATATCTCATCCCTTAACTGCTCCACGATCTCTCATGCTCCTTGAATTAATCATTCAAGAAGATTCTTGGAGATATTCTTCTTGATTTGAAATGCATGTGGTATCTTTCCTAGTTATTTGGTGCACATTATGGAACTCTTACACATGCACTCCTTATTTCATTCGTCACATAGATGTTGATGTGCATGTAAAACTAGAGTGCATGCATGAATATTCTTGTTCACACACACAATATTTACCGCAAAAAATTAGGTGTCAACAATACCCCAACACTATTACTTGGCTCATCCTCAATCCAATGGCCTTGATCAAGGAGTTACTGATGCCACCAAAGGAATCATCTTCATGACTTTTTGAAGGAACTCTTGGAATTGACTGTCAATTTCATCTTGGGTGGTATGCAACTATTGAGTGAGCTAAACCACCTCATTTATATATGTTGTTGTGACCTGGGGAGATTGAAGGTCAATATGTTCCATTTTCTTGAGAATGGGGGCCACTGTGAGATGCACTAATACCCATTGAATATAGAAAAACTAGGTCTTATTGGTCGCATCATTGGCCAACTCAGAAATAGATTGCTTCTCCACCCGAGTGGTAGTGATCTCCTTTGTATTTCTCATGATGGTTGTCAGCGTATATTGGCACTTTCTTGGGGGTAGTGAATCCAAACCTCTCTTCTTCTATGTGACCTCTGCTTCGGCAACTCGAAGCCTGTTATCAATAGAAATGATTTCAAGTGGATTCTATAGGTTGTTCCAAAGGGAAAAAATGTACTCAACTAACCTTGAAAAATATTTAAGATGGGATTGTTCATTGTGGAGATATTTCTCGGCCACCACAATCTTTTGTTGTATCTCTAGATCTACTAGTGTCGATTGCTAGATATGTGCGCAAAGAATGAGGTTTTGTGAATCAAACACCTGAAAGTGAGCCTTTATGGCTGAGAGTTTTTGATAAGGGGGAATGTCTAGATCCTACTCCAAGGTGTTAGGTACCTGCACCTACAAGTTGTTGACTGGGACCAAGAGGTCTTCGAAGGTGGTAATACTTTATACATGTTGATCTCTAGTAATTTTGTGCATTGAGACTTCTATTTCATATAATATTTTCAAGGATTGGTGAGCCTATACCTTGTGTTGATAGAGCGCATGAGTTTGATCATGTATTGCGAGTTCTACTTGGTGTTTCTGTTGGAGTTGCATGTGAGACAAAATAAATTTCAGGTTTCGTTCCCCTAATTATGTAAGTAAGCTAGTAATGTAATTTTGCACAATCGAAGCGGGAATTGGTCCTAAAGTAATTCCCATAGTTTCTATGTTAATCGAGGTGACCGTCGAGGGGTCTAATGTCAGTTTCCACTCATGACTAGTGGTGTTGTGAGATGGCTTCTATGGTCGGGGTGGAGTGTTTGTAGAAGGAACTTCACTCACAAGTCGAAGAAAAATATCTTCAATATTGCTAGCAGCTTCCTTCTAAATCTATTGTTGTAAAACCAATTATTTTCTGAGTTCCCCAACTAGAGTTGAAATCCCAGGCATAATCCATCCTGGGATATTTTGTGTAGTATTAGTGGCCAACCTGATGGTCTGGACGATCCATTGTATTTTTGTAATGACATGTGTGGGTTGTAGTATAGGCTATGGAGTTTGTGCTGAGATTACTTCAACAATACTGGTATCCTAGAAGCCTTGGAAGGTCATTGTTCACTAATCATCTCTCTCTTGTTCATGGCTAGACCCAATGTGGAGAGGGTCCATGGGAGTATAAATAAAGATCTACTTCTGCTTGAGATCATCCTTTTCTTTGGGTACCTTGATTGTTGGGGTTGTACCCCGTTCCTTATGCTAGGTGGCCTTGGCCCACCCTCTATCCTAGTTTCTATTAGTGTGAGTTTCAAAGGTGTCCATTTCATCCCAAGGGTTTGGTTTCAGATGCTTCAAATACTCTTCCACCCATTTCTAGAGATATTCCTCTGTAAGGTTGATCTAGGTGGATATCGATGTCCACCCACCTTTTCCAGATGGCTCAAAACAACTTTCTAGCAATTTTGATAATTTGCTATTTTTAGCAGTTTTTCAAGTCCTGAACTTCCAGAGCCATTTTGAGGCCCTAAACGATGTTTTTTGGGGTATGTTGTATTCCTTGGAAATATATTTCCAATGGGCTATCATACGACTAAAACGAAGATCGTATGCAAAAGTTACGACCCCGGGAAGTTGATGTACTGACTTACCCAAATGGGGCCCACATGACTTTTGGCGCTTCATCTCCTAGGGTTAGGTTTTTGGATGTTTAGGGTTTTTGAAACTCCTGTTTATTGTAAAAAGGCCTTGAGAGCCTCATTGTAATCAGATTCTTCTCAGAGATAAGCCGCCACCATTCCAGCAAGCTTGTTTTCCGCTGCATTTTACAGTTTCAACTTATTTCCTTATTGAATAGAAAACCAGTTTTACTGTATCTCTGTTATTCTGTATTAAGAATCTGGTAATAATCTATAGTCATTTCGTTCTACTCATAAAATACGGATCAGTGGTATCAGAGCGGTCTTCTCCTTGTCATCTTAATGCATGTCCCCAACGAGGTCGGAGTACAAAGATTTGGGTCTCGAGCTTGTTTCTCTTGAGGACAAAATCTCTCGCACACCCAAGAGACCTCTCATGGAAGGAGAAAAGAAAGATGACAGGACAAGAGATCCTTTCAAACTATTGATTGAGGAATCCCTCATGCAATAGCAGAACGAGATGATGGATAATTTCACACAAATCCTTCGACGACTACCAACAGGCGACGCATCTTCTTCGAGCAGAGGCATTGCCCCCTTCAAGGTACAAATAAACTTCGATATTCCTATATTTGAAGGTTAGATAGACACAGATGATGTAGAAAAGTGGTTGAATATAGTAGAAGGGTATTTCTCTGTCCACAACTTTTCGAATAGAGAAAAGATTACTTTTGCGCTCCTCAAAGCCATTTCCCATGTCAAAGATTGGTGGGAAACTTTATGTGAGCAAAAGGAAATAGATGAACCCTCATTATTTACAGTTCACAACCACCTAGGAATCCTTTAGGGATGATATTAAGGAACAATACTACCCTGTCAGAAGTTATGACGACTTGTATACCAAATGGACCACACTGTGGCAAGAAAGAGACCAAGAAATGCCATATTTCACAAATATCTTCCATACCTTGCACACCAAGATGGGTATCAAAGATTTAGAGAGACATCTGGTGCTTAAGTATCGTGGTGCTCTGCATAGATAAATCCAGACCAAAATGTAATTTCTAGACATCTCATCCTTGGGCACGGCCTACGGATATGCCGTCAAAATCAAGCAGAAGCTCAAACAAAAGTCGCGGCAATTTGGGTCGGGGAACCCCGCACAAAAAAAGCCAGGAAAGGGCGGCCCCAACCCACAGAACAAAGAACAGAGAAAATATGGGCAGTATTAGGATAACTATTCCAAGCCACAAGCAAAGAAGGACACCGGAAAGACAAAGAAAGATACCGGGAAGTGGTGCAACTTCCATAAGAGCCCATGGCATAACACTGCTGACTGCTGCTCAAAGAAAACGTTGGTGGTTGAAGTGAAAGCCTCTGAATTAGATGTAGGTTCTGACTCTAATTCAGAACCAAAAATGGGAAGACGGATCATTGATGTGGAACACAGTGCCACCGTTGCTACCACCAAGCTCCAACATGGTGAACCAGATGAGCCAGAAGAAGGAGAGTGCCTCTTCCATTCACAGATGTAGGTAAAAGGCACCCCACTGCACTTCATCATTGATAGTGGTAGCCAGAAGAACCTCATCTCAACAGAGGTCATCAAGCGGCTAGCCTTACTGACAACGCTACACCCACAACCCTACACCATTGGATGGCTCCGCCAAGGAAGTGATTTCCGCGTCAACCAACAGTGTCGACTGTTGTATGACATCAAGCCCTTCAAAGATGAGGTATTGTGTGATGTTGCTCCTCTCTAAGTTTGTGATGTTATTTTGGGCCAACCTTATTTATGGAAACATCATGTTGTATATGAGTCTAGGCCTCGTAGTGTTATTATTACTTTGAACATGAAATTGTACAGGATACCCGAGGCTATCTCACCTAGTGTTATTTCCTTGATCTCTACTAAGAAATGCAGGAAGGTCATCTCTCAGACAGGGAAGTTTGTCTTCTTTGTGATTCGCTCTCAAAATGAGAGAAAAATCATAGCCACATCCAGGGTCTCTACGGTCGACCTCTCCACACAACAAAAGAAAGTAGATAAGGTCGTGGAATAATACTCGGATATCTTCTCCTCACCTACCAAGGTACCTCTACGCTGCCAGGTCAAGCACCCCATCGATCTAACCCCCGATACACCACTACCCAATGGGCCAGTCTATCGTTGTTCTCTGTTAGAGAATGAGGAGATCAAGCGACAGATCCAAGAATTTCTCCACAAGGGGCATATATGTTCTATCTCATCACCTTGCGGGAGCCCAATTGTGTTGGTACAGAAGAAATATGGAACTTGGCGACTTTGCATTGATTATCGATCTCTGAATAAAATCACAGTTAGAAACCGGTACCCGATTCCCCGAATCAAAGACCTCCTTGATAAAATCATGGGGGACAAATACTTCAGTAAGATTGATCTGAAGTTTGTCTACCACTAGGTCCTGATAGAACAAACAGATGTATGGAAGACTGCCTTCAAGTCAAAGGAAGGCCTTTTTGAATGGTTGGTCATGCCCTTTGGTCTGACAAATGCTCCAACCACTTTCATGAGGATGATGGACAATATCCTATGACCATTCACCAATAATTTTGTAGTGGTGTATCTTGATGAAATTCTCATTTATAGCAAGACTTGGGCCGAACACTTGCAGCATATTCAACAGGTTCTGCACACCCTGCGCAAGCACAATCTATACACCAACTTGGAAAAATGCTCCTTCGACATGGACAGGGTCCATTACCTAGGATACATCATTGATCAACATGGCGTACATGTGGATCCAGCCAATATCCAAGTCATCCATGACTAGCCAGCCCCAACCGCACTCACTGAGCTTCAGAGCTTCTTGGGTCTTGCCAATTTCTACCGCAGGTTTGTGTTGGGATTCTCCCATATTGCATGGGCCCTCAACCAAATAACTAGGGCTGGTGGTAAGGCGAAATTTTCATGGGGCCAGCCCCAACAACAATCATTCGATGATTTGAAGCAGTGCTTATGCTCAGCCCCAATACTTTCACTACCAGACCTGCAGCAGCCCTTTAAGATTGAGACCGACGCTTCAAACTATGTTGTGGATGTCATTCTCATGCAGCATGGCCACCCCATGGCCTATCATAGTGCGAAACTATCAGATGTTATCCATAAGTACCCTACTTACGACAAATAAATGTACTCCATTGTGCAAGCCTGCCGCCAGTGGATACATTACATTCTTGGGAGGGAGACAATCATCCACACTGATCATAAGCCGCTACAGTTCATGCAGACACAAGGAAAATTGTAGAATGACCGCCATCAAAAGTGGTCCACATACTTGCAACAATTCCACCTCAACATCAAGTATAAAATGAGAAGCACCAACCGTGTCACTGATTGCCTCAACAGACCACCAGTCGCGACACTCACCACAATGCTAGACTCATGTGGCCATGAGACCTCTGGATGGCCCCAACTCTATGAGACAAACCCAGACTTCACCACCACCTACCAAATGTTGTGTGCAAAGGAGGTTGTCTATAATTTCCATCTTCAGGATGGGTTGTTGTGTCATCTGGGCCATATATGTGTTCCCTCAAGTGAGCGAGCGAAGATGATGTGGGAAGCCCACTACATCCAGGTGGTAGGACACTTTGGCGTCAAAAAGATAGTGTCGATGCTAAAAGAACATTTCTACTAGCCAAAACTTTGAGGTCAACAAGTATATCAGGTCTTGCACTGCCTGCGCTATGTCCAAACCAACCACTAAGAAATAGGGCATGTACACTCCTCTTCCTAATCCTGATAGACCATGGGAATCCATCTCAATGGACTACATGTTGGGCCTCCCATCCACCAAGCAGGGAAATGACTGTGATTTTGTGGTTGTTGATCGATTTTCTAAGATGGCGATTATGGTTGCTTACAAGAAGAGCATCACATCAGAAGCCACTTCCAAGCTCTTCTTTGAACGAGTTTGGGTACATTTTGGAATCCCACAAACCATTGTCTCATATTGGGACAGTCAATTTCTCAGCACATTCTGGTAGAGCCTCTGGTCACTGCTGGACACCAAGCTCACTAAATCCACGGCCTTCCACCCCCAGACAGATGGCCAAACCGAGGTCGTAAATCGAATGATCGTGCATATCCTATGCATGTATAATTCCAAGCACCCTCGCACATGGGATGAGAGTCTTCCCTATGTCCAACATAGCTACAACTGAGCCCTACATAGCTCAATCGACCACAGCCCTTTTCAGGTGGGGTTGGGATTCCAACCATTGGGTCCCATAGATGTTGCACTTCCCCTTGCGGTCACCTCGACCGAATCCTCTCCTGCTCCAATTGAGGCTAACAAGGCCACCTGGTTCATTGAGAGGATCCAACACATCTGCCAATAGGTTCAGGATATCCTACAGAAGTCCAATGACAAGTACAAGCAACGCCATGATCAACATCGGGTTCCACATAAGTTTCAGGTGGGCGAAAAAGTTTGGTTGCACTTGCAAAAAGAATGCCTTACAGGACCCCATCGAAAGCTTCTCCCACTCTGTTATGGTTCGTACACCATCACTAAGGATGTGGGGGATAATTCTTTTGTTCTCAACATTCCTCCTTTCCTTGGCCTTCACCCAATGTTCAATGTGGACCTCCTTTGGCCTTATTTCCCACCGTTATTGGACACCTCAGACGTAGAAGAACAACTGACACCAATAGATCTCAACCCTGACTGCATACAATAGGAATTCAGTGATCATATTGTGGACACACAGATCAAGGGCACTCAACAACAAAGGATCTAGCTTTATCGAGTCGTCAAAGCAGGGCAGCTCCTGCACCAAGGCAAGTGGCTCACCCGGGGCCAAATTCAGTAGAAATTTCCTCATATGATGGGGGAAATCAACGCAATGGATGCCATTGCTTCCTAAGAATGGAGTATTGATCCAGGTGGATATCAGTGGCCACCCACCTTTTCCAGCTAGCTCAAAACAACTTTCTAGCAATTTTGATAATTTACTATTTTTAGCAGTTTTTCGGGTCCTGAACTTCTGGAGCCATTTTGAGGCCCTAAACAATGGTTTATGGGGTATGTTGCAATTGAAAAAGTTTGTGAAACTATTTTATTCCTCGGATAGATCTTTCCAATGGGATATCATATGCCTAAAACGAAGATCGTATGCAAAAGTTATGACCCTGGGAAGTTGATGTACTGACTTACCCAAACGGGGCCCACATGACTTCTGGCGCTTCATCTCCTAGGGTTAGGTTTTTGGATGTTTAGGGTTTTTGAAACTCTTGTTTATTGTAAAAAGGCCTTGACAGCCTCATTGTAATCATCTTCTTGCAAATGAGCGCAACTGTCAAATCTCTTCTCAGAGATAAGCCCCCATCATTCCAGCAAGTTTATTTTCCGCTGCATTTTACAATTTCATCTTATTTCCTTATTGAATAGAAAACCAGTTTTACTATATCTCTATTGTTCTGTGTTAAGAATATGGTAATAATCTGTAGTCATTTCGTTCTTCTCATAAAATCTGTATCAAAGTTAGATAAAAAACATAGCCATGGAAGCTCCCTGGTCATCACTGGAATAGATATATACATTATGAAAATTACATTCAAATTCAAGAAAATTATCATACCTTTCAATGATATTGTGCATGAAGTGAAATTGTGAGGTAGTAGCATGGATGAGATAGTTGTATCATTTCTAGAAATCCTTATCAATAGTGTTTTGAATGGCGGGATCTCTCTTGACTTGCAAGGAAAGAAATCGGTGGGGCACAAAGGATGGTCCACCCACGATGGCATGCTCTTGGCATAGAGGGGGTCTCTAGAGGATCATGGAAAGAAGAAACAAGACCCAACTATAATGGAAATCATTCCCGAAGTTATGAACTTCCAAGAAATCATCTATGAAATCATTAAGGATATAACATGCCCAATTCAGATGAACACCTCCAACACAATGGGAATTCATATTTTTGGAATTTCTGCAATAACTTACAGGTGAGTTGTTGGGAGGTAGTATGGACTTGTTGATCATTGATTTATGTATTTAAGACCCGATAGGTTACCCAAAATGTGTTGTACTTCCCATAAACTTCATCATGTGCTACATCTTTGGATTTCAACATTTTTTTTAGGTCCTCTTCCTGCATGGAAAGTACCGTGATCCATTGCATAGTCTCTGCATCAACTGGGTATTTCTCTCCTAGAAAGAGGTAACCACCATGTAGCTGAGTAAGTAGAAAGTGAACGTAGGTTGTCCGACACCCCATGGACAAATTGAGAACAATTGATCAATGTCTGTATGCTAGTCTATCAAAGTGGCTTGGTCCATTCTTGTGTGAGCACCAATTCTTTCCCATCCACACTCCTAACAACTTATGCATAGTTGGAAAAGAACAAATCTAGGAATTGAACTAGGTATCAAACATCATAGTTGATGAAGCAAACTTCCTGAACCTTCCCAGTCCAGGAGCCCATGAAAATAACAATATTGGGTAACATTGGCTCCGATATTTATTTGTCCCCGACAAACTTATTTTTACTATGGGCTTGCAGCTTTCTCGATGAGGCCATTTGAGTCTGAAATTACAAGGTACTTTGGTATTGTTGGATCTGAAGGTAGATGAAGGAAAATACAAGGTTGGAATCTTCGAATGTGCATGTACTCGTTACTGAGTACCATTTCCCAATGCGGTGTTTCTATAAGGGATTGAACTTATACTACAAATAATAACCAATGAATTTGAATGGGGAAATATTAATTCCTGTGAGGGAATATTTCCACCTTGGTATAGCCAAGTGATCTATTGATAAGTGCACTAGTTTGTTAATAACCCAGAGAGAATAGCGACCCGCCTCAGGGACCATCGAGACATAACTGCTTATGTTGTCCCATAACTCTTTTGTCATCATTTAGTGGGGAGAATCATTTCTTGTTGTGTCCACCATCAATTTCAACTTTCTATCAGTAAATGTCATCCTCTCTTCTATCATTTCGTATTCATATGACATTAAAAATATACTTCATTGACAAACGTGTAAAATATCCAAATGATATTTTGGAATTTACCATCGGGTTATTTCAAAATGTGCTAAATCTTTGGGAGTGTACGACAACTATATTGATATTTATTACATGGAATTGTCTATGGCGCCTAACATTTTAATGTGAAGTTGATCACCCCTACACATGCATGCAATCTTATTCTTTTGGGGCACTGCACATGATTCCTATACACCCCTGCATTAGTTTTCCAAATCTTAATCTGTCACATCAACCCCTAGTGGGTTGAGATGCTTCTTCACACATATCCAACTTCTTGGTATTTTCCATGGAGGATCTGCAATAGTCACAACTGGTCATAGAGACACATGATGAACACCCTATTCAATATGGGTTCAATCTTAGTCCTATGAAACTCGTTTTTTTTTTTCTCGATAGGAGTCATAGGAATAAGAAAGACATAATTTCTTATTGGCATAGCATGTTGGGTTTTACGATATCTTCTTCATTCACCCTATCACTGTTTGGATACCCAACACCTCTTGAAAGAACACATGTATTGGAAGATATCTACCCCCAACCTGAGCCTTTCACTTATGAATTCTTCTACAAATGCCCATTTGTGGATATGCTCCTGATGCTTCACCCACCACTATGTCAGTATACCTACTAACACTACATAGAGGGTGCCTACTCGATGGAGTAAGGGAATATTCTACATCTGGATAATGAAAGTGTCCACCAGATCCATCCCATTGAAATGCTAGGGTCCAAATTTTTCTTCACGCACCGTAGTGGTAATTCATGCACATTTCCTAATAAACACTTCATTTTGATTGTTTTTCCACCTTTCCATGGTATCCTATAAATTAGTATCATAGGACTTGACACTTCTCCAACTCATCTCCCCATCTTCCATGGGATTGATATAATCCTCTATATGCCCAATGATTTGACATATGCTCTCAATAATGGATCTCTACACATCCTCATTCGTGGGATCATTTAATATTTGACCTTCATGTAGATACAATGGTGCAATCATGTGCAAGGTGTCCATCTCAAACAACATTTGTCTTTTCTTCAAATTCAACACAACATTGTTTTTGAATGCCCAATCGATACCAAGTAGGGAAAGGTAAGGATTTTATTCATCCATGATCTCAATCACCTCAAAATATTCCCTAGTATTTATCCCTTCTATGTTAACTTCAACTTGTTCTAGCTAACCTATAGGAGAAATTCTATATTGGTTCACCAGACGAAGCTGAATGGAGGACCATACCAAGTTTGGTCTACCCATAAAATCCTAGGATTTCTTTAGCAATATGTTCACATTATATCCCAAATTCAACATGACTCTATCCATCTCATAACTTTTGAGTTCATTCATCATCTTGAAATGTATTCCTTTGTGATTATGTTTACTGACCCGATACACATCCCTCTCTAGTAGTGGAGATAATATAAAGATAATTTTACCTTCTTACCCCATGCAGTTTTTTAACATGTCCATAAATTTTATCGCAGCATCAAGATCAATTAACAACTTCAAACAACAACGCAATAAGTTTCTTTCTTGATCCTCGACTTGTTCTTCATGACCCATGTCATTCAATGATTCTTCTAGTGTCATGCGCTTCAAATATTCATGCACATGATCCTTTATTTCTATGTGTTTAGATTGTCATATTTCTTATTTCCTTTAGGATTGTTATAGTGATCTCTATGTCACATGTTGTATCTCCTTACACACACGATCTTCCTCCAAATACTTCTGTGTGGCACGCTGCAATTCTTCATGGCCTCGAGCCTCTTCCAACGATCTCTGTGTGGTGTTTTTCACCTCCTTGCATATGCATGCCTCTTATAGTAAACTTTGTGTCACACATTATGTCTATTCACGTGCTCTCTTTTTCTCTAGAGCGCTCTGTGCATCACGCAAAAACTGCTCCTGTTATGTAGCATAAAACTTAGGAGGATATTGCACTTCCTTTCTGATCTTCCCTTCCATTATATGGCCCAAGATTTCTCCATGCTTTAATTCCATTCCTATCTTGGCTATGCCTTAGGTCATCACCTGCACTGATCCAGGTGGATACTGGTGGCCACCCACCTATTCCAACTCTCTCCTCTTAACAATTTTCAGTTCAACATGTTCTTCTGTACTTCTTTGTAATTGTGGGTTCTACACTTCCGTGGTTGTTTGAATCCCTAAACATATTATAGGTGGAGAATAGTGGATACCCACCTAATCCAACTAGATTATTTTGGATGTTTTAATGTTCGCACATCTTTATGTACTTTCGGGGTTGTTTTGGGGCCCCAAATAGTGTTTTTTTGGCTTGCCACAGTCAAATTGTAGACAGAGTCAGAGTTTGATGGCAGAATGTGTATTTCTCAAAAATACCTTTCCAATGGGCTATCACGTGCCTAAAATGGAGGTCGTATGAAAAATTTGTGACCCCGAGAAGTTGAGGTACCAAATTACCCATCGGGGCCCACATAACTTTTGGCATTTCATCTCCTAGGGTTAGGTTTTTGGATGTCTAGGGTTTTGGCATTCATGAGTAATGTTAAAAAGGCCTCTGGAGCCTCATTGTAATCATTATGCTCAGACAGGTGCATGTAGAAGCCACATCTTTTCTCGAAGATAAATACCACCATTCAAGTAAGTTGTTTTTAGTTCTGCAGTGTTACAGTCTCATCCTGTTTCATTTATTCAATAGAAATATTGTTCACTGGATATTTGTTGTGGTTCTCTGTATCTATGTGTTATTTTATTAATCCTGTTAGATAGTTTGTTCCACTCATAAATCTATATTAGTGGTATCATAGCAGTCTGCTCTTCATTTATTTTTCTTCGTGCATGTCCCCAACAAGATCTGGGTACAAGAAGTTGGGACTCGAACCAATCGATCCTTTGTAAGATCGACCACGATGAACCCACCAAAAACCCATGGGGGATGAAAATAAAGATGATTGAGCAGGAGATCCTTTTAAAATGTTTCTCTAGGAAGCCATTGCATGAACAAGGAACAAAATGATGGAAAAAATTGTATATATCCTTTGGCGACTTCCAAGAGGAGAAGCATATTCATAAAGTGGGCATGCAACTCCATTCAAGGTATAGGTGAATTTTTGATATTCCATTATTTGAAGGACTAATAGATGAAGATCCTGTAGATAAATGGTTGAATCTTATTGAAGGGTATATTTTGGCCCACAATTTTTTTCGATAGGGAAAATATTACTTTTGCACTCCTTAAGGTCGTCCCCCATGTTAAGGAATGATGGGATACTTACTCTAGGCAAAGGTCCATAGAGAAATCTATAATATTTGTGGTCACCCCCACATGGGATTCCTTCAAGGATGCCATTAAAGAACAATACTACCCTGTTGGAAGCTATGAGGAACAATACACCAGATGGACCACCCTACGTTAGGAAAGGGAACAGAGGGTACCATATTCACCAATATTTTCCATACCCTGTGCACTAAATTGGTTATAATATACTCTGAGCAACATCTAGTGCTCAAATACCATGGATGTTTGTATAGATACATTCAAACACAAATAGATTTTATAGACATTGCATCATTGGGTACGACTTATATATATGTTTTCAAGATCGAGCATTAATTTAAGTAGAAGAGGTGAGAGTTTGGATATGCAAACTCCTCACAGTCGAAGCAGGGAAAAGGTGGCCCCGACTTACACAACAAGGGACAAAGAAAATATGGCCACTCTTAGGACAACCCGTCCAAGTCGAAACAAAAAAAGGGTAATGAGAAGTTGAAGAAGGAAATGGGAAAATGGTGTGAATACCATAAAATCCCTTGGCACAACACCGAAGAATTCCTCTCCAAGAAGTCACTTGTGGTCGAGCTGAAATATTCTGAGTCATAGGCCAATTCTGACTCTGAATCAAATACAAAAGGAGGGAAGCGAATTATCAGTGATGAACCTAGTGCTACTGTCGCTACCACCAAAGTCCAGCCAAGCGAACCAGAAGAACTAGAGGAAGGGAACACCTCTTTCACTCAAAAATGTGGGTAAAGGGGGCCCCACTTCATTTAATTATCGATAGCAGCAGTCAGAAGAACCTGATCTCAATAGAGGTCATCACATTACTAGACCTATTGATGACACTGCACCTGCATCCCTACACCATCAGTTGGATTCACCAAGGAAGAGATCTCTGTGTCATCCAACAATGTCATCTGCCCTACAACATCAAACCTTTAAAAGACGAGGTATTCTGTGATATTTCTCCCCTTGAAGTTTGTGATGTTATTTTAGGACAACCATATTTATGGAAGTGACATGTCGTGTATGAGTCTATACCCCACAATGTTATTATTACTTTGGGTAGAAAATTGTATAGGATACCAAAGGTAGCACTGCCTATCGCTATTTATTTAATCTCTACTAAGAAATGAAGTAACGTCATTTCATAGACCACAAATTTTGTCTTCTTTGTGATCCGCGCTCACAGTAAGTAGAAGGTCACTGCCACATCCGTGGACTCTACACATAGCCTCTCTTTGCAGCAGAACAAGTGGACGATATCATGGAATAATAGAGAGACATATTCTCCTCACCCACTGGGGCACCGACGCACTTCCAAGTCAATCATTGAATTGATCTAACCCCTGGTGCACCTTTGCCTGATGGAACAATATATCATTTATCGCTAATGGAAAATGACAAAATCAAGCGTCAGATCCAAGATCTTCTTCAAAATGGGAACATCAGACCCAACTCCTCCCCTTGAGGGAGCCTGATTGTACTGGTACAAAAGAAAGACGATACTTGGCAGCTCTGCATTGATTACAGAGCATTAAAAACAATCACAGTCTAGAACTAGTACCCAATTCCTAGAATTGATGACCTTCTTGACCAACTCAAGGGGGAGAAGTTCTTCAAAAAGATTGACCTAAAGTCTCTCTACCACTAGGTTCCCATTGAACCAACTGATGTATGGAAGACAACTTTCAAATCTAAATAAGGTATCTTTGAATGGATGGTCATGCCCTTTGTCTTAACAAATGCACCAACCACTTTCATGAGGTTGATGGATGATGTATTGAGAACCTTCACCAACTCGTTTTTGGTGGTATATTTGGATGACATACTCATCTTCAACAAAACTTGGGAGGAGCACATGCAACATATTCAGTAGGTTTTGAGCACTCTTTGGTAGAACAAGCTATATGTCAACCTGGAAAAATGCTCCTTTGGCATGAACAAGTTCCAATACTTGGGATACATTATTGATGAGCATGGGGTACATGTTTATCCAACTAAGATCCAATTCATCCATGACTAGCCACCCCCAAATACACTAACCAATCTTTATAGCTTCTTGGGACTAGACAACTTCTACTGACGTTTCATGTTGATATTCTCCCATTTTGCATGGGACCTTGGCCAAGTGACCAAGGGAAGTGGCAGCAAAAATTTAACTTGGGGGAAGGAACAAAAAAACGCATTTGATGATCTAAAGCATTGCTTGTGATAATCTCTAGTACTATCCTAACCTGATTTGCAACAACCCTTCAATATTGATACTGATGCATCTGACTATGTTGTAGGCGCAATTCTCACTCAACAGGGTCATATGGTAGCATACCATAGTGATAAACTCTCAAATACTGTATGGAAATACCCCACCTATGAAAATGAAATGTATTCCATTGTACAATCCCATTGTAAATAGAAACATTACATTCTGGGAAAGGAATCCATCATCCACACTGATCACAAGCCTCTGTAGTTCATGCAAACATAAAGGAAGTTGCAGAATGAACACCATCAAAAGTGGTCCACCTACCTGCAATAGTTCCATCTCAACATCAAATATAATATAGGGAGCATAAATTGTGTCATTGACTTCCTTAGTCGACCTCCTGTGGCTGAACTCACCACCGTGCTCCATTCCTTTGGACATGAGGCATCTGAGTGGCCCCAACTTTATCAACAAGATCCAGACTTCGCCACCACCTATCAACTCTTTGGTATGGGCGCGAATGTCACCAATTTTCACATTCAGGATAAATTGTTATGCCATATGGGACATTTTTGTGTTCTTGCAAGAAAACGTGCAAAGCTAATTTGGGAGGCTCACTACAGTTGGATGGCAGGACAATTTGGCATGGAGAAAACTATGGCCATTCTACAAAAACATTTTTATTGGCCAAAAATTTGCCAAGACGTCAACAAGCATATCAGATCTTTCACTTCCTGTGCCCTTACGAAGCCAACCATCAAGAAGAAAGGATTATACACCCCTCTTCCTACTCCCGAGAAGCCTTGGGAATCCATCTCGATGGATTACATGTATGGCCTTTCATCCATCAAGAAAGGCAATGATTGTGTATTTTTGGTAGTTGATCGATTTTCGAAGATGGGCATCCTCACAGCCTACAATAAGAACATCAAAACGACAGATACTGCCAAGCTCTTCTTCAAACAAGTGTGGGCCCATTTTGGGATATGAAAAACCATCATCTTCGATCAGGAAAACAGGTTCCTTAGAACATTTTGGTAGAGTCTCTGGTCACTGTCAGACACCAAGCTCACTAAATCCACTACTTTCCACCCCCAAACTGACGACCAAATATAGTTCATCCATCAAATGATTGTGCACATCCTGCGCATGTAGGGCTCTAAGAATCCATGTACATGGGATGGGAGTCTTACCTATGTTCAACACAGTTACAACGAGGCTCTCGATAGCTCCACCGACCATAGACCATTTCAAGTGGGTTTGGGATTCCAACCATTGGGTCCCATTGATGTTGCACTACCTCTTGCAACCACACATATATAATATTCCCATGTTCAGACCGAGACTGACAAATCCACCAGATTCATTAAGTGGATTCAACACATCCACCAACAGGTCCATGAGATTTTGTATAAAACCAATGCTAAGTACAAGCAATGCCATGATCAACACATGGTACTGCACCAGTTTCAGGTGGGAGACAAGGTCTGGTTACATTTGTAGAAAGAGCACCTTACAGGGCCCCATCAGAATCTCCACCCACTTCACTGTGGGCCTTATACTATCACAAAGGTTGTGGGTAGCAATTATTTTGAGCTCAACACTCCACCCTTCCTTGGCTTGCACCCAATGTTCAATGTGGACCTCCTTTGACCATATTTTCCACCATTATTGGACACCTCAAAGATCACAGAAAAAATGACACCAAAAAATATCAACCCTGAATGCATGGAACAATAATCCACTAATCAAATAGTGGACACACAGGTCAAGTGCACTCGCCAGAAGAGGATCCAACTTTATTGGGTTGTCAAGGTAGGGAAACTCCTACACGAAGGAAAGTGGCTCACCCGGGGCCAAATTCAATAGAAGTTTCCTCACCTAATGGGGGAACTCAACGCAATGGATACCATTTCCTCCTAAGGGGGGAGGATTGATCCAGGTGGATATTGGTGGCCACCCACCTATTCCAACTAGCTCCTCTTGAATGTGTTTAGTTCAACATGTTCTTCTGTACTTCTTTGTAATTGTGGGTTATACAATTCTGGGGTTGTCTGAATCCTTAGACATCTTCCAGGTGGATACTGGTGGCCTCCCACCTAATCCAACTGGCTTATTTTGGATGTTTTCATGTCAACACATCTTTTTGTACTTCCAGGGCCATTTTGGGGCCCTAAACAATGTTTTTTTTGGCTTTCCATAGTCAAAATGTGGACTGAGTCAAAGTTTGATGGCGTAATGTGTAGTTCTTGAAAATACCTTTCCAATGGGCTATCACGTGCCTAAAACGAAGGTCGCATGTAAAATTTATGACCCCAAGAAGTTGAGGTACCAACTTATCGATCAAGGCCCACATAAATTTTGGCGTTTCATCTTCTAGGGTTAGGTTTTTGGATGTCTAGGGTTTTGGCATTCATGAGTAATGTTAAAAGGGCCTCTGGAGCCTCATTGTAAAAATTATTCTTAAACGGATGTGTGTAGTAGCCACATCTCTTCTCAGAGATAACTACCACCATTCAAGCAAGTTGTTTTCAGTTCTATAGTTTTACAGTTTCATCCTATTTCATTTATTCAATAGAAGATATTGTTCAATAAATATCTGTTCTGGTTCTCCGTATCTCTATGTTATTGTATTCAATATTTTAGTTAGTTCATTCTGCTCATAAATCCATATCATGCACATAAAATTCCTCAGCATTATTTTGGTTCCCATGCGGCTCTGCAGTAACCATGTTGTAGTGTGCCTTCTTCTCTTCTCACTTTTTCAACAAGTTATGAAAATCCTCAGCGACATGCTTGGTACTATAGAAGTATTCATAGGGAGTGTTTGATTTAGTGAAAATTATTGATACATGGACAATATTGTCACAATTAAAACAAGTGGGTGCTCTTCCTCCACCTTCTCCATATCCTCATCCATGTACACATCCATATACACCCCTGGGACCTCTTTGGTATCCACCTCTCTCAACGCTTCCACAGTCACCACCTTTCATATATTTCTGAACCTGAAAGACATCATGGGTGTGGTCCTGCATCAACTGAAGTTATTGAAAATTTTTCACATCGTTCCCCATGGATTTGCAGAATTCACATAATGGAGTATGGTGAGTTTACTAATATTTGTCTAGTGTTGGGAAAAAGGTGGGATATGTCCCCATTGTTTGAAAATCTCACACCATTTAATATGAGGCTCAATCAAACATGGATTTGGCACTCCTATCACCAAATAATTTCCTAGTGTAGGACATTCATCCCTGTAGTGACATTCCGATCTACACAAAGTACACCATATGTGTTCATGCGCCAAATTCCCCTTCACCATATATTGCAACTATATTGTCATGTTTGCAAGCTAGGACTACCCTTTCACCAATCCTACTGATGTTTCTCCACCTCCTGGCATAGCTTCCAGGCGCCTTGCAATCTCCATTGTCTCTGCCTGAGTAGTCACCTTTTGTTGGGTGAGAGAAACTCAAATATGGGGAAGCAACCCCGCAATGAACCACTCCTTATGTTGAATGTATTGGATCTGCAATGTCAGATTATATAAAAATATCTTGAACCATTGGTCATAGTCCTATATGGTATCTTTCGGTTGCTGCTTGATCTCCTTGATTTACGTAATGCATTGAGATTTTGACTTAGGATTTTGGAACTCCTTAAGCAGATCTCTCTTAATTTTTGTCAGGGACCTGATTTTTCCTGTTGGAACAATTGCCTTGTACTTCATGTACCACATCAGGGACCTATCCATGAAAGTGGTCTCCAACTATGAAATCATTGATGCTTTGTCTAATATCCTCTTCAAAGACAAAATAGATTCACACATAAACCAATGAAACTATGCATCATCCTTACTTATCCCATGGAACATGGGTAGACTCAAAGTTGTATCCTGATTCACCATCCTTAATCTAGGAATTTTTCCTCCTGAATGATTGCTTAATGTTGGGGATCTCGGTACTAATAATCTCCCTCACAAAGTATTTTTGACTTCGTCCTCTTCTTCACTTGTACCTTCTCTCCTTTCTTCTCATACTCCTATTTCTGCATGGTCTACTATTATTTATTCTTGGCTACAAATGCGTAATTGAGGTGGTTCAAAGAGGGGGTACCTACATATTCTCCCATTGTTTCTTGTGAGGGAACGAAAAGAGTTTCCTACTTGTAGTCGTACAATACCATATACTATCACTAAATTCTCTTCCCCTCTTCGTGGGGGACCTCCATTATCTTCTCCTACTTTTACGCCTCTACTTTGTGCGTCATATTCCTCCGTGGTTGTGGCATCTCACAACAACTAAGGGGGTCATACTTTTTCTTCTTTACCCATACTACCACTACTTCGAGTATCTTCACTGGATACCCCACTCACAATGCTACACATTTTTACAGACTATCTTCATTTGTGCTCCTCTTTGGCACAATAATCTCTCCTCAATTCCTCCTGGTGTGGTGTCCTTCCCCTTCATTATGGGCCTAACCCCTTGTCTTGCACCCCTTGATACCTTCTTTCTGCTCCTCTATTATGATCTCCTTCTTAGCTAAACTCTTCTTGCGAATCGTTCGAATCTTTTTCTCCTCTGGTCCTCTGGGTCCATTCTTTCCCCCATCTCATCTTAACATCTTATGGATCCTCTTAGCATATCCATCTCCTCTCTTTATTTCCCCCCTTATTTTCTCCCCCCCTTAGTGTTATGGGAGTCTACTCAACCATCCTATCAGGATCCATGTGCATCAATCCTTTCTACGTGAAGAACATATTGATCCACATCGATATTTCTTCTAGCAACCTTTTTCAGGGACGTTCAAAAAAATTTATTTTAGCCTCACTAAAATAATCACATTATTCTACAAAATTAAAATCAATAATGTATCCTTCCTTTTTCCAAGAAAACCAAAATTTAATTGCTCGAGCTTAGTTATTATCTAATGCCTTCAACCTATCCACTTTATTTTAGTCCCATACTAATGGTTCTTGAGGTCTCAAAACCATATTAGTAGTAGTATGCCTCTTCAACCATTCATACAAAAAACATGGAAAATCATTGAAGAAAATCTCATGCAAATAGGTGTAGATATACCTCTCCTTCCAACGTTCCCCATTGGTGATCAAACTCTAATTTTATCATCGAGCAAAGTCATCTTCTTTCGAAGTTAGCTAATATTGTATTTTATCTTGAGATGGATTCCACTTAATTCTCTCCCTTCATCATGCAATACAAAATCTCTAAGTGATGAAAATAAAACCATTTGTTGGCTCACTTTCATGCATCCTTCCTAACGCTAGGGGACTAATGACCCGAGGTTCATCCAGAGTTGAAAAACAAAATCCCAAGGAATCGACATATCAATCCTTAGTATAGGAACTAATAATTCCTCACCCAAGATTCCATGAGAATCACAGAGAACATCTATTATTGTGTCAGATATGAAGGGCTAAAATACACTATGAATCCACTCGAGATGAAATTCACACATTTCATTACAGTTCATTATGATATTAAGAGCATGCAACATTAACACATTCATTCATTGAACCCATAATAGATACATTTAGAGCATGAAACATTAACACATTCATCCATATGCTCAATATATCCATGTTTTGTCTAAACAAGTATTTGTTCATGTGAAAAATAGTTGGTTTCTCTCTTGGAACTAAGTTTCCTCTCCTATACTTCATTTCTTTCTTATTCTCAGTACTTGTCCTTGGTACTCATTCTTGGTACTTGAATTTCTTGGAATACTTTCACTTCTCCATACTTCCTCTTCTTTCCATTTGTTAGCACCTAAACATGTAAGAAGGGTATTTTTCCTAAAAGGCGCGCCCCCCCATTGGCGAAAAGAGGGCAAGAAGTGGAGTAAAAAACCACTTATCCTAAGTCGGGGTGAAATTTCACATTTGGATAAGCGGCAAGCAAATCTGGGCGGCCAAAATCTGCGTGCCCAGATCTGCAATCTGGATTGGTTTCCAGACCCCCCTCACCATTCTACCTTTAAGCAGGGGGGGGTCCGGAATTGGCTGCACATCTCTCAATGGCCTGGATTAGGGCGCTCAGATCTACGGTCAAGGTTGGATTCCGGACCCCCCTTTCCATTCTACCTTTAACAAGGGCGGGGGGTCCAGAATTGGCGGCTCTCGGCGGACCCCACAATGTCCCATATCCAATATCCTCCACCTTTCGCCGTACATTTTCCACTCAACGCCATCCTGGCCCACCCCTTTTTCTATCCTTTCCACCTGTCACCTCCTACCAGGTGTTCTCCCCTCATCCTCCAACTCATCTTTCCTCCTTCCCTGAGGCCTACCGCCTTGCGGTTTCCCTGTCATTATTCCCATGGCACTTTGCCTAGTCATCAGTTACCACAACCCTCTTCCCTCCGACTACATGGCCTCTCTCCATCTCATCACCCACTCACCCCCTACCATGTGTCTCTCTTTCTCTCCCATTCGCCTCCATATGTAGGGTCATCTCTACTCCTTATCCACTCGAGCCCCGCACTCCATGTCTCCTCTGCCCATCCACCACTTCCCATTATGCACCCCAGCCTTTGCACTGGCCTCCACTTCTTATCTATCAGGTTGTTCAACCGATCCAGGTGGCAGCGCGAGAATACCTCCACGTCCCAAAGGTGCAGAGTTGGTCGGGCCGTTCTCAATCCCAAGGAAGCAGTTATTGAGGTAGTTGGTGGTGGTTAGACATCATCTCCGCCATAAATGGAAAGTCCGGCGACAAATTTAAAGCACATCAGTTCATCCGCGGGACTGTCAGGAGTTCGATTGTGTCTGTCATAAGTGCACGATCGTTCAGAGACTGCATGTACAGATTGTTAATGGACATGCAGACGCAATGTTTTTAATACAGTGTCTCGATTTCGCTGTTGTTGTTTTTCTTTGAGTATATGTAGGCAATTTTTCCATTTTGTAATGGATCGATGGTAGAGAATAGCTCTCAATTGTAAAGCTTTAATCCAGCCTTTGGTTCTCTGGTTATAGAAGAACATTTGAGACTTCTTGTTTAATGGCAGCCAACTTCTTCTTTCCCCTTTTTCTCTGAATCTAAGATCCCAGGCATGAATGATCCAGTTGGGTGTTGCATTGCTATATTATGTAGGTTTAATTTTATCAGTTCTGCAATCTTCTTGGGTTCATTTTGAAGTTGTTCGGCTTTGAGAGGATCTCATAGCCAAGAATTTTCCTCTTTTTTGAAGGCTGCTGGAAGACCTGATGTCTAGAGAAGCCTTTATTTCCCCTATCTTTCCCCCACTTACTCACCACTATCATTATTACTGGCTTAATTTAGGTCAAGACCTCATGTGTCACTACTGTTCCAGCCCTGTTTTCTGAGTTAGAACAATACTATTTTGATTTTACTTCCATCTGATCACGCCTTTATAAAAAAAACATGACATAAATTGATGGGCGTCAGGCTTTGCTCCTGCTGCAATCCAGGAGTGACTTCCGTCGCCAACATTTTTGGCACTGCTACAAGGGACGAAGTTGAAAATTTTCCCTGGGATTGAACGACAGTGAGCTTCTGATTCTGAAGGTGCATCAGGCATCAGAGCCCTTGAAGATTGCTACTGTTCACCTGGTGACTCCATTGTGATGACTCCACTGCGGTGAACTTGTTGTGTTAGTTGTGGCTTCCAGCGGCAGACACACACGGTCCCATCCACAGTTGCCTCTAGCCACACCTGAAGTGGATCCAGAGGTGATTATCAGGAAAGGGAAGGCCTCTCAAGGAGAAATCTCCGCCAATGAACCAAGTAATTCGCCACCTCCTTCCATAAAAACTCCATTTTCTTCTTCTCATCTTCCTAGCAAACCATTTTCTGAGGTTTCCCGTCTCCTGAATTTCGGGAGTGTTCCTGCCAATTTTTCCCCTCTTGGTCTAGTATCAAAAGGAGAAATCCTTGTCACTCCCCTCTCCCCCGAAGCTATACCTTGGCGCAAACCTCAGACCGCAGAAGATTTCACCACCCCTCCTTTTGTTACTGTTATTGCATAGAGAGAAGCATCTACCCATTTAGGTCCCTTATCTCTCTCTCTCTGTATTCCCCATTGTTTCCCTTTCCTCCAGGAAGCTCATTTCTAGTATCCCCTGTTCACACCCCTTCTCCTCCGAGTTCTCCTCCACCTAATATTCCCATGGTAGGAGTTAATCCCCCCATGACCAGAATGGAGGCCATAATAGTTGCTAGGTATGCTCCCCTTGTGTTACCACAGCCTCTCAACGCCCTTCCAGCAGATGGATACCTTAAGCAGCTACCCAAGTTCACAGGTGAAGGGGACATAGCTTCACAGATGATCACATTATCATGCATGCAAATGTATGGATGAGAATTTTTGTCCATAGCCTTGAAGGTGAAGCTAGGAAATGGTTTAGATCCCTACCTCCTGGATATATAGATGGGATTGAGGCTTTGGATAGTGCCTTTCTGAGACAATGGGGAGACAAAAAAGACTTCATGTATTACATGACAGAGTTTGGGTCCTTGAACAGAAAAGAAGGAGATTATGTCTCTGACTTCTCTAAGAGATTCAATAAAATGTATCATAAAATCCCCGTTGAGATAAATCCCTCAGAAGCCTCTGCTAAGATCACTTATGCTAGCGCTTTTGATCCCGATTTCTGCCTTCTATTGAGGGAGAGAAGAGCCACTACTCTGTCTCACATACAGGATGTAGCCGTGGAAGTAGAATCTAACATACTAGCTATTGACCGACTCAGGGATAAGGCTGATAGATATATATCTAGGAAAATATCTGAAGCCTCCCCATCCCATTCCTCTCCCCTTCCCCTTCATTCATATGAAGTAACTATAATGCTAAAATCGCTTTCGTCTAGGATGGAAAGGTGGGAGTTAGGAGGGAAGCCCATGTACAAAAATCCCCAGAATGATGAGAATAGAGGTTTCAGGAGACCTAATAACAATGCACCTCAACCTTTCCCAAGGGAACCAAGGGGGAAAGATAGAGAAGATCAAAGGATTCAAACCCCTCTCCAAAATAACCTAGTTTCTCATGAGGAAGGAGAGGAGATAGATGAGCTTGACCCTGAAATTCATTGTATTGAAGAAACTTCCCCTTTTCCCCATTTGACTCAGTCTGCATATGAAGAATCCCTTATGAACATTCAAATCAATGAGTTAGCTAAAGGAGAAAATGCCAACAACACCTCTAGCATATACCCTCTCAGGTCAAAGAAGAAAGAAGGAAACTTTGATAGCCAAGATCAGCCCCTCATAGTAGAAAGGCCTACTAAATCTGCAGCAATCACTACTAAAGAAAAGAAAACTCAGAATACTTCACCAGCAGTCAAAGGACCTATCTCTGAGGTAAGGGAAGATCCTAAGCCTATTTCCTCCTTTAATTTTGAGCATGAAATTCAAAAGATCAGAATTCTCGTCCCCCTCTTAGAGCTAGTTAAAAATGAAGACTTCAAAAGGTCCCTCTCCAAACTGCGACAATCTGAGTCCCCCTGGCCTTCCTCTGACTCAGTGAACCTTCAAGATGAAAAACTAGCAGTCATTCTAGGCCGCCTGGTGGAAGATAGAGATGATTCATCCCCTCCTTTCTACACCTCCCTAAACATACATGATAAAGTGCTGCATAATTTCCTCATGGATTCGGGGGCTTCCCACAACCTTATGCCCAAAATAATCATGGAATAATTGAGACTGGAAGTGACAAAGGCTTATCATGATTTGTACTCTTTTGATTCAAGGAGGGTGCAATGTCTGGGATTCATCAAAGACTTGGTGGTCTCTTTATTTCATCTACCAATGAAGAGTGTGGTCATGGACATTGTGGTAGTTGATGTTCCCCCAAGTTTGGCATGCTGTTGTCTAGGTCTTGGATTAAAATACTTGGAGGAACATTACAGATGGATCTCACATATGCCACCATTCCAGTCTTTGGAGGGGAACACGAGAGGTTGTACAGAGAAGCCCAGCTAGCCTATATTGTCAGTGATGAAGCAAACCCCACCAATCATCCCATTTTTGCACTTGACACTGATTTGGGGTCTGGTTTGTTGCAGATCACTGAAACTCCTGAAGCCCCTTTACATATCAGAAAGCAACCCATTTTTAATAAGGATACACCTCCTCTGACCACCTTTGTTTGGAAGATGTTCTTTGATGGAGCTTCTTTCAGTATAGGCACTGGCGCTGGAGTGGTTTTCATGTCACCATGTCAAGAGACCATATCCTTGTCATACAAGCTAGAATTTGAAACCACCAACAATGTGGCAGAGTATGAAGCCCTTGTTCTGGGTATGAGGGCTACAAAAGAAATGGGAATTAGGGAGATGGCAGTGTTCAGAGATGTTGAATTGATAATCCAACAAGTCAGGAATGTTTATCGGGCTAATCATCCTCGGCTCAGAAGCTACAGAAACGAGGTATGGGACCTGATTGATAATTTTTTCTCGGCTTTCAACATTTCTTTTGTCCCAAGGGAGGATAATACTTCGGCCGATTCCCTAGCTGTCTCATCTAGTCTGTTCAAAATACCTCTACTGCCGAAGATCAAATGTGGGGTCGAGATAAGATATAGGCCATCCATCCTGGACAATGTAAAGCATTGGAAGGTATTCAAAGATGATCTTGAAATTGAAAAATTTCTTCAGTCCGTCAATGAGTTTTCTGCATTGCACATTGATCAGGACCCTGATCCAGAAGGTGACCCTCACTTTGAGGTATTCTTAAATAAAATTGTTAATCACCATATTGTTCAGTTTCCCAGCAATCACATTCCAAGGGGACTAGTCCCTTTAGAAAGACTGTTCGATGGGAATGATGTGGCAGTAAAAGATAAGATTTCAGGAGGAGATGCTGATACATCTGAGTGCAATATTGGCACACAAGAGGAGCCTAAGTTCGTTAAGTTGTCAAGCAGCCTGACTCAATAAAAGAGGGCCGAATACACTGAATTATTAAGAGAATTTGCTGATGTGTTTGCATGGACCTATGAAGACCTCAAGACATATGACACATCTGTCATTGAACACAAGATCCCACTGAAGGAAGAGGCTAAACCATTTAAGAAAAAGATAAGACAGATAAACCCCATGTTGTTGCCTGTCATGGAAAGAGAAGTGAAGAAGTTGTTAGATTCCCAAATCATTGTCCCCTTGAGATATTCTGAATGGGTAGCCAATTTGGTCCCAGTGAGGAAGAAAAGTGGAGAAATCAGGCTCTGTGTTGATTTCAGGAACCTGAACAGTAGTTCAAAGAAGGACAATTATCCTCTGCCTAACATGGAACACATATTGCAGAGGGTAATTGGTGCATCTAGGATATCCATGATTGATGGTTTTTCTGGTTATAACCAGATATCAGTCATGCCCGAGGACAGAGAAAAAATGACCTTCACCACTGCTTGGGGCACATTCATGTATGCCAAAATGCCTTTTGGATTGATGAATGCAGGAGCAACATTTAAGCGAGCCATGGATATAGCCTTCATTGGGGAGAAATATCAGTTTGTGGTGATCTATCTGGATGACATCACAGTCTTCTCCAGGTTGGAAAAAGAGCACTGTTGTCACCTGAGGAAAGTTTTCTTGAAGTGTTGAAGGTTTGGCCTGTCCTTAAATCTCAAGAAATCTTTGTTTGATATGAAGGAGGGGAAACTGTTAGGTCATATAGTATCAGCAGAAGGAGTTAGGATTGATCCCAGTAGGGTAGAGGCAATTCAGACCCTATCACTTCCCTGGTCTAGGAAGGAAGTTCAGGCTTTTTTAGGGAAGATTAACTTTCTAAGGAGGTTCGTCTCAAATTTCGCTGAGATGGTGAAACATATCACAACCATTCTCAGGAAAGGAAATGAAGTTAAATGGACTGTTGAACCCAGGGAATCTTTTATCCAAATAAAGAAGGCATTGAATGAGGCACCTGTGCTGATCAATCCTGATTATTTTAAGGATTTCCTGATTTTTTCTTTTGCTTCTTTTGATACAGTAGCAGCGGTCTTGTTGCAGAAAAATAAGGAAGGGTGAGAACAACCCATTTCATTCTTTAGCAAGGCATTGAGATATGCAGAAGTCTGGTACGATATCATGGAGAAGAAGGCCTATGCCTTGGTGAAATCTCTCAAAGCTTTCAGAGTCTATGCCTTGCACTCAAGGGTCACTGCATACGTTCCTTCAACCTCTATGAAGGACATCCTTATACAGCCTGACATAGATGGGAGAAGAAGTAAGTGGATTGCCAAGATCCTGGAGTTTGATCTGGAAATTAATCCCACCAAGTTGATAAATGGGTAGGGTTTAGCCAAGCTGCTGGCTGAATCCAATTGTAAAGCTTTGGGGATTAGCTTCATCAATGTCTGTTCAGAAAATCAACAAGCTGAGTCATCCAACAAGAGTTCTCAGGGTGACTCATCACTGGCAGAATGCACCTGGTACAGAGATATTTTGTATTTTCTGCGAGAACTGAAGCCTCCTGATGGAATGGGAAAGAGAAAGGAAAGAGATTTAAAGCTCAAGTGTTGTGGGGTATTCTACCCTACGGACTAATAAGCTAGGGCTCTAATCTTATACACAGATCATGACCCTCAAGACTTAACTTTTAACCTTCTACCCGAATCTGAAACCCCCTTTTTTCACATGCACACAAGAGAAGAATAAACCAACCTTTTTCCGACGGTT
>JZKD02S2444223.1:186380-218821 GCA_000966675.3 Picea glauca | reverse complement strand
TTGCTTGTTTTAAGTGGTTTTTTGAGGATTTGTTCAGCATGGCTTTGGCTAGGAAGAGGCATGAGTTGGCCTGATGCCAGGTAAACCTGTATGGTGCATTTTAGGGTTATAACATCAAGGAGGTCAGATATTGCCTCATTGACCGAGATTTATACTGGAAATACCCTCTAGGGGTATTTTTAAGGTGCCTGAATCCACAAGAAGCCCAGAAAGTTATGTTCGATTTCCATAGTGGCCTTTGTGGGGGTCATCATTTCTAGAAGACCACAGCTCACAAAATCCTTAGGGTTGGGTATTACTGGCCCACTTTATTTGCTGATGTCTATAGAGGAATCAGAGCTTGTATCAAATACCAAAAGTTCTCAGGAAAGAAACAACTCAAATCTCTGGCACTAAAGCCTATAGTAGTTTCGACACCCTTTCAACAGTGGGGATTGGACTTCATTGGAGAAATTCATCCTCCCTCAAGTGGCCAACACAGATGGATCCTGACTGCGACAGACTATTTCACCAAGTGGATAGAAGCTACCCCCACCAGGAGTACTTCACACAAAGTAATTATCAGCTTCCTGGAGGACATCATAGCCATATTTGGCTACCCCAGCAGAATTGTCACTGATAATGCCACCTATTTCAGGTCTGAGCCTCTGGTTAAGTTCTGTGAACAGTTTGAGATTTCACTAATTCACTCCACTCCCTATTATCCTCAAGGAAATGGATTGGTGGAGTCTTCCAATAAAATCCTGATCAAGCTCATTAAAAGATTATTGGAAGACAATAAAAGTGCCTGGGATTCAAAACTCAAATTCGCTCTGTGGGATGATCGAGTGACAACAAAGAGGTCCTTGAACACCTCACTTTTCCAACTTGTTTATGGGACAAAGGCTATTTTTCCTACTCAACTCACTTTATCTGTGGCAAAATTCTTTCAGGACCTTAAAGGAGAACCAGACCATATGGTCAGGAGAATTCATCAAATGGTGGAAGTGAAATAGATCAGGGAGTAGGTAATGAACATGGCCTACAATCATTAGCAGAAAATCAAGCAAGCCCTTGATAGGAAGAGCAGGAAGAAAGATTTTGAGCTGGGTGATCTGGTGCTCAAGTGGGATGCACCCAGGCAGGATAGAGGCAAACACAATAAGTTTGATGCCCTCTGGATTGGGCCATTTAGAATCTATGAAGTATTCTCAAACAACACTTACAGGTTGTAGGATTTGGAAGGCAAAGAAGTTTTTAATGGCCCAGTTAATGGGCATTTCTTGAAAAAATGTTTTTTATGAGTTGGAGACGGTTCCTCTCTTTTTGTAAATATTGTTTTTTTTTTTGGCTTAATAAATGACTCAATATCCCAACAACAAGGCACTAGAACTGCAAAATAAGTCCTTAGAGCATCACAGGGATGACTCTATCCCCCATGGAGCCTAATGTTAGCACCTAAACATGTAAGAAGGGTATTTTTCCTAAAAGGCACGCCCCCCTGTTGGCGAAAAGAGGGCAAGAAGTGGAGTAAAAACCCACTTATCCTAAGTCGAGGTGCAATTGCACATTTGGATAAGCGGCGAGCAAATATGGGTGGCCAGAATCTATGTGCCCAGATCTGCAGTTTGGATTGGTTTCCGGACCCCCCTCGCCATTCTACCTTTAAACAGGGGGGGTCTGGAATTGGCCGCGCATCTCTCAACGACCTGGATCGGGGCGCTCATATCTACGGTCAAGGTTGGATTCCAGACCCCCCTTGCCATTTTACCTTTAACAAGGGGGGGGGGGTTCGGAATTGGCGGCTCTCGGTGGACCCCACGATGTCCCATCTCCAATATCCTCCACCTTCCACCGTACGTTTTCCACTCAGTGCCATCTTGGCCCATCCCTTTCCCCTTTTTCTCTCATTTCCACCTGTCACCTCTTGCCAAGTGTTCTCCCCTCATCCTCCAACTCATCTTTCCTCCTTCCCTCAGGCCTGTCGCCTTGCGATTTCCCTATCATTATTCCCATGGCACTTTGCCTAGTCATCAGTTACCATAGCCCTCTTCCCTCTGACTCCATGGCCCCTCTCCAGCTCATCACCCACTCATCCACTGCCATGTGTCTCTCTTTCTCTCCCAGTCACCTCCATCTGTAGGGTCATATCTACTCCTTATCCACTCAAGCCCCACGCTCCATGTCTCCTCTGCCCATCCACCACTTCCCATTATGCGCCCTAGCCTTCGCACCGACCTCCACTTCTTATCCATCAAGTCGTTCAGCCGATCCAGGTGGCAGCGCGAGAAGACCTCCACGTCCCAAAGGTGCAGAGTTGGCCGGGCCATTCTCAATCCCAAGGAAGCAGTTATTGAGGTAGTTGGTGGTGGTTAGACATCGTCTCCGCCATAAATGGAAAGTCCGGCGACGAATTTAAATCACGTCGGTTCATCTGCAAGACTGTCAGGTGTTCGATTGTGTCTGTCATAAGTGCACGATCATTCAGAGACTGCATGTGTATATTGTCAGTGGACATGCAGACGCAATTTTTTGAATACAGAGTCTCGGTTTCGCTGTTGTTGTTTTTCTTTGAGTATATGTAGGCAATTTTGCCATTTTGTTATGGATCGATGGTAGAGCATAGCTCCCGATTGTAAAGCTTTAATCTAGCCTCTGGTTCTTTGGTTATAGAAGAACATTTGAGACTTCTTGTTTAATGGCAGCCAGCTTCTTCTTTCCCTTTTTTCTCTGAATCTAAGATCCTGGGCATGAATGATCCAGTCGGGTGTTGCATTTCTATATTATGTAGGTTTGATTTTATCAGTTTTGCAATCTTCTTGGGTTCATTTTGAGGTTGTTCATCTCTGAGAGGATCTCATAGCCAAGACTTTTCCTCTTTTGTGAAGGCTGCTAGAAGACCTGACGTCCAGAGAAGACTTTATTTCCCCTATCTTTCCCCAACTTACTCACCACTATCATTATTACTGGCTTAAGTTAGGTCAAGACCTCATGTGTCACTATTGTTCCAGCCTAGTTTTCTGAGTTAGAACGATATTGTTCCGAGTTTACTTCCATCTGATCACCCCTTTATAAACAAAACATGACATAAACTGATGGGCATCGGGATCTGCTCCTGCTGCAATCCAGGAGTGACTTCTGTCACCAACACCATTTATCCCTCTTCCATTTCTTATAATTTCTTCTTATTTCCTTCCATTTTTCTTATTATATTATCCTCTTCCCCCTCTCTTCACTCCAATCCACCTCCTACACCCGTCCGACTGATCCATATGCTTTAATTAGTTTATTTTACTTATCCCCTTCCCACTCTCTTCAATCCACTCCACTCTAAACCATACACCTATCTAAACTATCCATCCACTTTACTTAGTTTATTTTCCTTATCCCCTTCCCCATCTCTTCACTCCACTCCACCCCTTACACCCGTCTGACCAATCCATCCACTTTACTTACATTACTTTCATATCCCCTTCCCCTCTCCACACTCCTTCTCTCCTCCACACACAATCCTCTCCATGAAATTGTGACCCTCCTTATCCCTCATTCCCCTCACCCTGCAGACCCACGGTGTCGTGACACTCTACCTCTGCGACACTCCACCGACCCACCATACCTTATCTACTTTCTCGTCCTACTACTCTCCCATACTTAACATTTTACCCTAATTTTAACTCCAATATATGGCGACCAATCACATTATGACATGTGGAAACCAATAACATCATGACATGTGGCATCCTATCATACTCTAACACATGGGAATGGATTGGGCGATGACATGGACACTGACTGGGCAATGACTGGGAAAGTGGGCCATTAAAGTTTTTATTAAGCCATGAATTTTCCTAAGGCTTTACCTCCATAATATCCTTTGTTCCACATGAAGAGTATGGGATATTTTTCATTATAAACACAAACATTTCATTCACCAAAGTGCATGTGGGATTAAAAGAGGGCCAATTTTAATCAAGGGATGAAAATGATCCACAAATTAAATGGATGACTGTTGAGCAACAACCTTCAAAAGTTCATAACTCAAGATTCAAGTGTCCATTTTGGGAAAGATATACCTCGTTGGAAAGTTAATTTTGCCGAAAAGACAGTGGACAGGGTTTTAAGTGATGATTTTGGCCATATTTCTCCCAAAATTAAAAGAATAGTCTCCTATGTTTCCATGGTTTGCTGGTAAATTTGTTTGGAACCTCGACTTCCCGAGGCTATACCTTGAGATATAAAACTCCAACTTTCGCTCAAGAGGACTCATTGGAAATATGGGATGATGAAGATCACTTCTAGAATGGTTTCCATGGTTTAGAAATCAAGTATCATTCTCAAAAATTTAAAACACAGTCTACTTTTAAAAAAATGTAGTCAACTTGAAAATTGGGAAATAAAGGTTTATTAATTATCTTTTATTAAAGAAAAAATGGGTCCCACTTGGAGGTAGGAATTTCAATGACACAAATTCATTAATGAGACTTCAATAAATAATTAATTAAAGTGTTTTATTCCAAAAAGAATGCATGTAGAAACTTCTAAAAGGAAAAAACCCTAACTATTGTTGGAAATATTTCTATTTTCGACTCACTAGTTCAATGGTAGTTAACTAAAGATAGTTCTATTATATACTTTCTATTTTAGACCATCACTATTGTGCATGCATTCCTAAGAAAAAGCTAATTGTTTTTTCACTTTTATTAATTATGGAATGTTCTTTCCTATATGAGTGTATATCACTCATTCATTGTATCACATTGATCATCTCATTATGATCCACGTATATGACAATGTCACACCCTCTTCCTATCCAAAAGTGTGACAGTAGAAACGTGTTGCACCCTCTCCCTGTCGAAAGGTGCGACAATCGTAGGCACACTTGCAAAATTAAATTTTTCTGATTTGTGTTGCAGTGTCACACTTTCTGAACTACCAAAATGTGACACTAAGTCCAGTGTCACATTGTATCCTTAAGTAGGGAGAGACACCCTTGAAAAATTGACCTTTTGCCATGATTTCTCAGTATTTTTTACAGAAAAATTGAGGGTTAATTTTCATTGTTTTTAAAATAATAAGAGGGATGGATATGACACCAATTGTTCAGTCAAATTTGGTGATAATTATCACACTATACAATTATTTTGAATGGAATATGAAGGCCGAATTACAACTCAAAAGGAAAGGATTATACAATTTGACAATGGAAACATAAAAAGACCTACATCAACGATTGAGAAGACCAGATGGTCGAACCATAAGGATGAGGCCACAAGAATTCTTCTTGAATTAATTTCATCTAACTTATGGTTTGATGTTTCTGCATGAAATACTCCAAACAATATCAGGACCACATTGGAAGGTCTCTTTGGAATGAAGGATGTGATGAGAGGTCATATGCTTGAGGTAGATTTGAATATCTTGGATCCTAAAAGTTTTGATAATATACAATATTTATTTACCAAGTTTAAATATTTCATATCGAGCTTGGAATATTGTGGTATTGATAAATATAAACAATAAGACCAACTTATTCTAATAATCTTGGCTAAGCTAGGACCAAAATATTATTTCTGTGTCTCCACTTTCCATTCTGGTAGATATCTCTTGGGATCAAAGTGGAAGATTCCTACCATGGAGAAGTTCGTTGATTCTATGACACATGAGTAGGAAAAAATCATTCAGATGGGCCTAATTAACTAACCCAAAGAACATGCACTCACAATGCAGGATGGAAAAGGGTCATCCAATAAAAAATCCAAACATAAAGAAAAGAAGAGATATTCTAAGCCCTTCAAGGATTCTTCAGGTTCCAAAGACACTTCAAATTCCAAAGAGAAGAAAAACAATAAGGGAAAACAATGCAGTTATTGCACTAAACCAAATCATAAAGAATCCACATGCATGAAGAAGAAAATTGATCTTATGGCACATGTACTTAAACATAACAACCTTGGAAAATTCATTCCTGAAGGAGCCAAGAAGAAGAAGGAAGAATATCATGCTCCTAAGAAAGGTAATTATCATGCTCTGGTTGCAATTAATTCCTCATCTAATTCATGGATTATAGATTCTTGTTTGTATGAATATTTCTTGTTTGTTTGTATGGAGGATCTAATAAATAGATTCATACAAACAACAAGAAGAACTACACCAACAAGTGTAGGAACAAGTAACAATATTGCAATAGCTCTTGGAAGCAGTAAGGATAACATTAGAGTGTAGATCCAAGGAAGGAACTGTTAGCACCATAAGTCACCTCCAGATTGCGTTGGAGGTAAGCCCAGTACCCATCTTAATTTTATGTCACAGGTTGGTTTTTTAAGGAGTTCAAATGGGCGCAGACTTGAGATGATAACATTTTGACACAGGAAACTGGATGGAACGCATAAGAAGGTGAGGTCTTGGTCTAATTTCAGTCAGTAGGTTGTAGTAAAGGTGAGTAGGAGGAAGACTTTAGTGGGAAAAATGTAAAGGACATCAGGTCTTCCAGTAGCCCAGAAGGAAAGACTTAGAGACAATATCTTCTTGAATTCAAATCTCAAAGAAACTGAAAGAAAATATAACAACATTATAATCAAGCATCCATCATAATACAGTCACAATAATTCACATGAATCAGTCACTTATGAACTCTTTCAATGTCAGAGGGCAATAAGATGGAGTAAGAAAGATGACTGTCATTAAACAAGAAGTCTCAAATGCGTATACATAACCAAAGAACCAGAGTGTTCATTAAAACATTACAATACAAGAGAATTGCTCTACCATCGACCCTTAACAAAATATCGAAACTGAGTATTTATACTCAGAACAACCTTCCAACACAAGGAGTGTGACCTGGCTATAACAATCAAAACTTTGCATCTGTATCTTCTTCTGTCAGGCTGCACTTGCACTCCTCTACCAGACGCAAGATCAGATCGATATGGATTTGGCAGGGAAATCCGTCCATAGGGGTACCATGGGCTGAACGCTCTAGAATCTCCATTCCTTCGATTTATGTATTGAGCCAAGGTTTCAACCACCTTCTCAATTTACATTAGTTGTTTTTCCCCGGAGAGTGGTCGAGACGAAATGCTCAAGGGAAAACCATGTGCCTGCTCTCCAAGGCTCGGAATATAGCTTCCTTTCCTCTATCCCGTCCTCAATGTAACCCAGGGCCATGACCCTATGCTAATGACATCTTGGCATTTCGGGTTTCGGGGGATTTCATATGGCTCACTTTCCAATTTCCCTATATCAGAATCGGTGAAATCGCTTATCTGACTGACGGCCAGATCTGCTTCTCAACCAATGACTGCTATGATTCCTCTGGACTCTAAAATAGTCCTCTATACACGACTGGGGGCCAGATGCTTCTCCTAAACCTTACTTTCGCATGACCATGGGCCATGACCTAGCGCCTATCTCCAAAGGCATTTCAGGATTTCACCTTTCAGGGATTTCTACATGTTAGACTTCAGAATTCCCGATCCATGAAACTGTGAAATATCTGATCAGGTGCCATGCGCTCCTCTGGTTTGGATGACCCAAATTGATTTCATGATTTCTCCCTTCGCGACATTTTCTTGTAGCTCAAATCAAAACCCCTAAAACCCAGCTCTGCGACATTTCTTAATCCACTGCCACCTATCCCCGCTGGATCAGACGGCTCCCATGAATCCCGTGTTTTGGTACTTCAACATATCAACACATCGGCACATCGAAAATCGACACATCGATACTTTCACTCATTCCTCACTTAAATTCTCCAGAATCTAATTTCCACAAATACTTGGATCAGCTAACACCTGTCCCCTTCAAGATCAATGACTCATGTTGATTTTTGGTCTTGGGAGTTCAGATCCTCAATGAAAAACTTTAACAACATTTTTAACTCTTGGTTCCCATGATAATTTTCCACCGTTGATCTCTACCAATGAGATCCACAACCCAGATTTAATCTGTGCTTGACCTTTGATTGTGAGCCCTCTCTGGCGCTAACCTTCGTGCAACTTTGACCTTTCGAAAGAACGTGATCCGTCGATATAATCCTGATTGGATATCCACCATTGAAAGGTTGAAACTGCATTTTTCTTGATTTAAGTCTATACCAGCTTGCTCTAAGTGTTGCGATTGTGCTTATGGATGTGGTTTCCGTGAACAATTACCTCGATGACTGACTGAGGGCTTAGGAAAACAAATAATCAGTGACAGAGGTAAAGAGAGAAGTGATCATTTTAGATAAAACAAGAAATCTTAGGGACAATACTTCTCAGATAGGACAATATAGAACAAAATGTCACTCAAAAGATCGAGGGAAGATGTAGAGTGAACTACAAGCCGAAAGGGAAAAAATTAAGAATGGATCTGTGAAAGGAGGATAGATAGGAAAAAATATAGAATTAGGTAGGAACCACAAACCCCTAAGGCTTTGACAAGTTTATGTGATAAAATTTGGCTCCACAGGGGATGGCATGCTCCCTGTGAGCTACCAAGAACCAGTAGTTCCAATGCCTTAGTTGTTGGGCTATGGAGTCTAGCTCAAAACTTTCACAGAAGAAAACATGGAAATATGTACACTGCTTTACCTAAAAACTAAAACAAACACATGGGATCCAAAAAAGATCTTATTTATGTACAATCCTAGGATAATTTCTTTTTACAAAATGCTAGGTGAAAGAAAACTTCCACCATAGCCACCCAGATTGCTTAGTAATATAATTCTTCTCTTCACTGCAAATGATCCACAAAAGGTAAGGGAAGCATGACAACAAGACAAGAACATGATTTAGAACACCAACCATACCCCTAAGTGATGATAATATGAATATCCTTGCAGGTTCCAGTGCTTTTGGAAAACATAGCTCCATATACAACCCCACGGGGTCACACAATTTATGATTAGGAAAGCTCAACTGGAAATAAATTACCTCCTGCGCTTCCTGGTTTCTCACCCATCGTTCGATGTTCTTAGAGTGTACAGCTGGGTAGAGGACTAAGGCGGGTCCACTGATACCAGGTGGTACTTTCTCATTTGTAGGTTCAAGACATGAGATAAACTGCACCTTAAGCTCCTCCATTTCTCCCTTGTCTGCTTCAATAACATTTGCTAGCTGAGAGCAAGACGTTTCTTCATGTATATCCATGGATGGCTCTTTATCCCTATCATGTTGTTCTTGGTAGGAGCTTTCATTTCATAAGAATATTGGTAGCCTGTTCTTTATTCTTCTGAATACTCTTCAGGGGTAGGTGAGCGCATAACTATTCTATCTTGCAAAGAGAAAAGAGCATTATCTTGATTCTTTTCTTCAACCATTTATTCTTTTAAATCTGAGACAATAGTTGTACTAGGGGAGGAAAATAATGCATCCATAGTTATGCCATCATCAGCGCTATTGTCAATCACATCTGGAAGGACTTCTTCTTGGAAAATAGAGAGAGAAAACGTTTCATTTGTATTTGCAAGATACTCACTTTTGTCCTCACTTTCTCTCTCAATTAGATCTTTACCAGACTCATCACACGAGGAACACTCTATCATCTGCAGAATGTGGAGTGAAAACCTCTTACAATAGTCATCAAAAATAATATGAGTCGGGTAAATATTCCCGTAATACAAATTAAAAGCATCATGAAAATCCTTCAAAGAATGGATACTAGCATCAGGGAGAGATAGACACCATCCAAGAGCATCTTCTTCTAGAGAAAAACAAAACATCTTGATCCATACATCCTCATGAAAGAAGCCATGTTCAATCATGTATGCATGAAATTTTAATAAGTTCTCACCGTGATGGTCATGCTTGCTTCCTATGAATCCTAGAAGATAATCATCCCATTCGTTTATAGCTGACACTGAACGTGGATAACCATATATGGTTGAAAATTTTAAAGGGGAAAAATTATGAACCAAGATAGCTGAGAGATGTGGCTCCTCCTTTTCTCCTTCATGGCTTTCCCTGGGATCAGTTTCACAATCACTATAATTAGGAACCATGGAAGAGCTCTTATTTTTGCCATCCTCGCTGGGATATTCGTCAAAATATGTTTGTTCTCGGTTGGTATCCGACATCACTTATTCATCATAAGAAGGGATACCAAAAACCTCTGTTTCAAGGACTAGAATATCCTCTTCATCTTCTTCGTAAGAGCGGCGAGAAAAATCTTCCTCCAATCCCTCCATCCTTGTAGAAAGAGATTTTACCAGCTCCATCAACTCCTCTAAGGTATATCCTTCATTCTCATGACTTTCGTCCTCATAGATTTCATCCTCACAACTTTCATTTGAAATAGTCATACCTTGAACACAGTCTTTATATTCTTCACAAAAATTATGACAAATTAACTTGGAATAATAAAAATGTTGACAGTGTCTATTGAAAGCTGCATGAAACTCTCTCAGGGAGGGGATGATAGCAGGGGGAAAGGATCAAAACCACTCATGAGCATCCTCTTCTAATGAGAACATGAACATATTCATTAATACATCCTGATGATGTATCTCCCACTAATGCATGAGTTCATGAAACTCACGAAGATTCTCGATAGGATTTTCATCTCTGTGTCTTCTAAATATAGGAAAATAATTACCCCATTCGTCCACAGTAGGGACAACATTAGGGAAACCAGGAACAATAGAAAAATTAAAGGGAGCAAACCTTCGAGCCAAGATTTTGTCCATTTTGAACTAGTGGAGTCGCCAATCGATCCTTTAACCATGGAGTCGCAACGTGAATGATGTACAGAATGAGTGTGTTTGGCCTTTGTCCACCATCAAAGACCAACTCTGATCGTTGCATTCTCCTAGGGGCTACTGGGTGTAGCTAGAAGTAGTCACACTAAAAAAATAGAGCTGAGACAATGGAGTTTCCAGGTGCAAGTTGCAATCTTCAAAAGGTTCTGAATTATGATGCACCTTCAAAATCAGAAGTTCGTTGTCATTCTACCCAGGGAAAATATTCAACTTGTCCCCGAAAACGACGCCAGAAATGTTAGCACCAGGAGTCACCTCTAGATTGTGTCGGAGGTAAGCCTAGTACCCATCAGAATTTTATGTCACAGGTTGGTTTTTTAAAGAGGTCATATGGGTGCAGACTCGAGATGATAACGTTTTAACACATGAAACTGGATGGAATGCATAAGCAAGTGAGGTCTTGGTCTAATTTCAGTCAGTAGGTTGTAGTAAAGGTGAGTAGGAGGAAGACTTTAGTGGGAAAAATGTAAAGGTATGCCACAGACATCAGTTCTTCTAGCAGCCTGGGAGGAAAGAATTAAAGACAAGATCTTCTTGAATTCAACTCTCAAAGAAACTGAAAGAAAATATAATAGCATTACAATAAATCATCCATCATAATACAGTCACAATAATTCACGTGAATCAATCATTTATGAACTCTTTCAATATCAGAGGGAAATAAGATGGATTAAGAAAGCTTATTGTCATTAAGAAAGAAGTCTCAAATGTGTATACATAACCAGAGAACCAGAGTGTTCATTAAAAAATTACAATACAGGAGAATTTCTCTACCATCGACCCTTAAAAAAATATCAAAACTGAGTATTTATACTCAGAACAACCTGCCAACACTAGGAGTGTGACCTGGCTATAGCAATCAAAACTTTGCGTCTGTATCTTCTTCTGTTAGGATGCACTTGCAATCCTCTGTCAGACGCAAGATCATATCGATATGGCTCTACCAAGGAAATCCATCCACAGGGGTACCGCATGCTGATTGCTCCAGAACTTCCATGCATTCCATTTATGGATTGATCTGAGGTTTCAACCACCTGCTCAATTTACATTAACTACTTTTCCCCAGAGAGTGGCCGAGACAAAATGCTTAGGGGAAACCCATGTGCCTTCTCTCCAAGGCTCAGAATCTATCCTCCTTTCCCTTGGCCCCTCCTCAATGTAACACAGGTCCATGACCCTTTTCTAATGACATCCCGACATTTCATGTTTCGGGGGTTTTCATATGGCTCACCTTCAGATTTCCTGATATCAGAATCGAGGAAATCGCTTATCTGACCGACGGTCAGATCTGCTTCTCAACCAATGGCTACGATGCTTCCTCTGGAATCTAAAATAGTCCTCAATACGCGATTGGGGGCCGAATGCTTCTCCTAAACCTTACTTTTTCATGACCACGGGTCGTGACCTAGCGCCCATATCCAAAGGCATTTCGGGATTTCACCTTTCAGGGATTCCTACATGCTAGACTTCAAAATTCCTGATCCACGAAACCATGAAATCTCTGATCAGGCACCATGAGATCCTCTGGTTTGGACAACCCAGATTGATTTCACGATTTCATGCTTCACGAAATTTGCTTGTGTCTCAAATCAAAACCCCTGAAACCTAGCTCCGTGACATTTCTTAATCCATTTCCACCTGTCCCCGCTGGATCAAATGACTCCCATGAATCTCGGGTTTCGGGACTTCGACATATCAACACATCGACACATCAACAATCGACACATCGGGACTTTTATGCATTCCTCACTTAAATTATCCCAAAGCTCATTTCCCCGAATACTTGGATCAAATAACACATGTCCCCTTCAAGATTAATGACTCATGTTGATTTCGGGTCTCGGGAGTTAGGATCCTCAACGAAAAAATTTAACAACATTTCGAACTCCCGATTCCTGTGATAATTTTCCACTGTTGATCTCTTCCAATGAGTTCCACGGGCCAGATTTAATCTGTGCTCTACCTTTGATTTCGGTTCCTCTCTGGCACTAACCTTCGTGCAACTTTGACCTTCCAAAAGAACGCGAGTCATCGATCGATAATCCTGATTGGATCTCTATCGTTGAAAGGTTAAAACTGCCTTCTGCTTGATTTAAGTCCATACCAACCCACTCTAAGTGTTGCACTTGTGCTTATGGATGTGGTTTCTATGAACAATTACCCGGATGACTGACTGAGGGCTCGAGAAAACAAATGATTAGTGACAGAGGTAAAGAGAGAAGTGATTAGCTTAGAGAAAACATGAAATCTTAGGGCCGAGACTTCTCAGGTAGGACAACACAGAACAAAAGGTTGCTCAAATGATCGAGGGAAGATGTAGAGAGAGCTACAAGCCGAAAGGTAAAAAATTTAGAATGGATATGCGAAAGGAGGATAGACATGAAAAAATACAGACTTAGGTAGGAACCACAAACCCTTCAGGATTTGAAAATTTTATGTGATAACGAGACCATCAACAATCCCGACTGGGGAGGTAGGGGACACAAAATCATACTTTTCAAAGATGGAAACATGGATCAGAGTGTTGAATATATCCCTAAATGTAATTGACTTTCCTATGCCTGAGATGAAGGAGCAAGTAGAACAATTAATTCACCTAGACTTAGTCATTTTACAGATGCCAACAACAATACTATAGGTCTTTCACATTGGTATTGCATGGGATAGAAGATTTCACACAGAGTCTTCATCAAGAAAGTTGGTAAATATAGTGGTAGAGAAGACAAAGATACAACAATATTATACCACTTCTTTACAGGAGCAGAGTGTAGTTGAGGAAAAAGATGAAAGTATACTGAAGGAGAAGAGTGAGGTTGAGGAAAAGGCCAAAATAATATTGAAAGAGAAGGACGAGGCTAAGAAACAGGTAGAGAAAATACAATAGGCCATACAAAAAATCTATAAGGATATTCTGGAAATACCAATGGTGGTAGAAGCCACACTTGAAGAAGAACTCTAAAAAATTAGGGATGTCATTAAAGGATTCTACACCTATATCAAAGACTTGGAATCATGCACCACACCAAGGACACCACCAAAGGAAAAGAAAGAAATAGAAAGAAATTCTACGACCTTAGTAGCAATTATTAAGAGACTAGAAGAGGAATGGGTGAAGCTATGTGAGGAAATCACGCAGATTTGGAAAAATTTGATGGAGTATCCAGAGATGAAGGCTATGGAAGATAGATAAAGGGATGTGTAGGAAAGAGAATAGAAGGCTTTGGAGAGCATAAATATGTTTCCACCAACTGAGCGTATGACGACCATTATAGCAAGAAGACAATCATACACTAAAGTAGAATAGATAAGATACCAACATAAGACTCCCCAATAATGACTAATACCACTGCAGGATTAAGAAATAAGGGTAATAGCAGAATTGGTAGCTGCGTAGATCAAGGTAAAGAAAGTAGCACATGATAGCGAGGAGAAAATCATGACCCTAATTGCATAGGTCATAGAGGAGACTTTGGAAAAAGAAGCATAAATCAAGAAATAATTTGTGACAATAAAGGAGAACCTCCATAATTCAAGGAATAATGGAGGGGCGTGATGCAATAGGATTGAGTGTCTCAGGACAATCCATGGGTGAGTGTCGGGGGCCTATTGGACAAGTAGTTCGAAGAACAAAGAATGAGGGAGAAAGAGAAAACAAGAGATAAAGAAGTGGGTGAAAAGAAAGGAAAAGAAGGATGTAGGTGCACAGGAAGGAAAAGAACACATGAAGAATGAATCATAATGCGTTGTCATAGGTTTTTGGGGATAAGAGAATAAGGTTTTGAATCCTAAATTCTATGTATAAATATGTAATGGGTTGGGTAGAATAGGTTGATGAAGTTGTGTTGAAGGTTGTTGTTTCTGCTATTGAGAGAATAGACTGAGAATGAGAGAGAGCCAATGTCTGAAGGTCTAGGGAGAGTTTTGCAAAGGGAGGCTTGCACTATAGTGTGACTAGGCAGGATGGAGACAGCTATCATGATATATCTATTGTAAGAACAATGCACATGATCCATATTATTTTAGGAATGAAATGTAGGCATAGATATAACAAAGATATAATAAATAATTACATAGAGATATGAAAAGGAACACGATAATGGAGTAAAGATCAGATTCTATTAATGACTGTTTGGAATACAAAAAGGCTGTAAGATTCAAAAGCGCACAAGCTAGCTAGAATTGTGGTAGCTTATTTATGAGAAGATATGTGTCATATATGATCATTCGCAAGAAGCTAGTTACAATGAGGCTCCAAAGACATTTTTGACATAAATCATAAATGATAAAACCTTAAACATCTAAAAACCTAACCCTAGGAGATGAAGAACCAAAAGTCATGTGGGCCTCGATGGGGTAAGTTGGTACATCAACTTCCCGAGGTTGTAATTTTTGCATATGATCTTCATTTTAGGCACATGATAGCTCATTCGAAATAACTATCCGAGGAATAAACTCGTATTTGTCACACTGTGGCTAAATCCTAGAGTGTGATTGTGGTAGGCCCAAAAAATGATGTTTAGGGCCTCAAAATGTCCCCAGAAGTTTAGGACCTGAAAACTAAGAAGAAAACTACCAAAATGGAAATTGGTCTTTGAGCCAGTGGAATAGGTGGGTGGCCACCAATATCCACCTGGATCATTCCTCCCCCCTTAGGAGGAAATTTTCTCCATTGCGTCAAGTTCCTACATCAAATGAGGAAACCTTTGTCAAACCTGACTCTTGGTGAGCCACTTTCCCTAATGAAGAAACTTCCCTGATTTGACATCCCTATAGAGTTTTATAGTCTACTGGAGGGTGTACTTTTTATTAGTGTCCATGATCTGATCAAATACCTCTTGTTTGATGTAGAAAGTATTGAGTTATGTATGGGCCAACTACTCATCCGCATCTGAAGTGTCCAAGAGAGGTGGAAAATATGGTCAGAGCAGTTCCACATTAAATACTGTTAGGGTCTTAACCCGCACATAGGTAGAACAATATATTCGGATGTAATACATGTCAATATTAATAAGGCCTTGCAATAAAATATAATAAGTCAAATTTAAGAAGACCTAATAGAAGCTTCCGCTTCTAGAAGGATCTTCGTCTAGATGCTTTTTTTTATATACATATTTAGTATAAATAGGAGTTGAGGGTATGAGAACCCTAGTTTGGATATTATTGTAATAGAGCTCTACTCGACTGGAGGTTTCCCCCTCGAAGAGGCCCGTGAACATTTCTCTCAGAATCCAAGTGTTATTTCTGTTGTTATTCTTATATCATTTCAGTGTTATTGTGGTGATTATTCTGGTTATATTGTTGTTATTATGCCATTTCTAGAATTTTATTTTTGTTTTGCATATTTTTTATATCTGGTATATTACAAGTGGTATTAGAGCACTTTCCTTGGCAGAAATTGTGGGTAATTTTGTTTTTCAGGGTAGAGACGTATTCCGACATCTTTAAGCCATAGAGATCTGTCGTTACGTGCATAAACCCATGGTTGAGGGATTCATACACACAATAAATACAAGTGGTTCTTAAGCGCACATCTGTTGGCCACCCTTGTAACCCCTATTGGTACCCCTTCAAGTGGTAGCGCATCATACAACACCTATGTACGAATTGACCTAGATTTCCTGAAGCCCTCTTTAGATAAACTGATTGGCCACCTGACTGTTATAGTGCCACCAAGAACAGCACTCGAGAAGATACTCTCTAGTACCTGCGTAGTCGGGTAGTACAACTAAGGGTACGATCTATCCTCCTTAGTTAGTGCCATGAGATATTGGGCTGAGTACTACTGTTGGACCCCGCACGTATATCAGAGAGCTATGGAACAGGGAAAACCCTTGCCTGTAGAGCCCTTGAATACCCAACCCTTGGGGATAGAAACATAAAAAAGTTAAAACAGACAAGATCTATTGCCACACAACTGTGTTCAGGTTGCCAAGTAAATACACATTTCTTTCTGGTTAAGCATTTGGTCATTTCCTCTCTATAGTATTCTTCAGACTGGAGTCTGGAAATTTTTTCACCATTATTTGAGACCTATTCCATTGGATTCATCTCTTCGCCCTTATCACATTCATACATATCATTTTTCAGCAAAATTTTTGACCCCGCCTGCCCCTTTTCAGTTCCCCCATCCTCATGGCCCATACCCATATCCAAGACTTGGAAGCTCGCTTCAACACCTTGCAATATAGTCTCATCGAGACCCAACAATAAGTGAAACAACTCAGTGCCAATGTTTCCACCATCAATACAACCATGCTGTCCTCAATGGATGAAATCAAACAAGACCTCACCACCTAGCTTGAATCTATCTTTTTGGCACTCTGCACCAAATTGTATATCCCTATAGATAACCCTTCCTCTTCCTCACCTCCACATACTGAAGGTGAACATTCCTCTCATTCCCATAAATTTCATAACCATCACTTTCAACGTGACCTACGCCTTCCACGGGTGGATGTGACTAAATTTGATGGCTTGGACCCCACTGGTTGGGTAACCCAAATGGAACATAATTTCTCTTTATACGGCATTACAGATGACTTGGCCAAACTTCAATATAGTGTTCTCCATCTAGATCAAGAACGTTGGTAATGGAGAAAAACTTATCATCAAGGGTATATTGCTTGGACACACTTTGTGGAAAATATTTATGAACGCTTTGACACTGACAACAACCATTTGGTATGTTTGAAAAAGTTGAAACAATCAGGAATAGTGGAATACTTTATAGTTACCTTTGAGCGCCTGGCTTTTCGGACAGAGGGTGATACAGGTGAATCCTCCTACAGACAAGCAGATTCTCTCTTGGTCTCTAGACTCCTAAGGCCAAGACAAAAAAGTGCTTAACATGGACACCGACATCCTTTTAGATCTAATGAAGCTAATATACGAAGGAGAATAAGAAAGATATGTACCTTATTAATGACATTTTTCCTTGCAAAGTCCTAACTAAGCTTCAATCCTGAGCTCCCTGATAGGTCCTCTAAAACAAACAAAGGTACAAAGGACTTCCTACTCTACTGATATTAGCTCAAATATAGATCCATCTACTAAAGACAAACTCATGTGGAGAAAACATAAGTTTGAAAGAAACAGGCCAAACATTGATATATTGATAAGAACAAGTAAAAGTACTTACAATCCTTTGATGAAGGTGCAACAACTTCTTCCAATTCTCCTTGTCCAACCCCTTTACTCAAGTAATCTACACTGATTGCTTTGATGACATCTCACTTATGAGATCATAAGCTTCACATCTCCAATATTTTCTGTCAATACCACTTATAGGATCATAAGTTTGGTATCAATCACTAGTCTCTCCTCTTCTATACCTTCTTATGAGATCATAAGTTAGGTATAATTCTCAATCTTCATCATTCCCCCTTTCACCATGAAGAGGCCTCCTTATATAACCTTGGAGAGGCCCAACCACTTGAGAGATATTTGGGATAAGTTAAGGATTCTTCTACTTCAATTGAGGATCTTCCCTAAGATCATGCCTTGACCTTCTATTCGAATCCAACCACCTTCATAAATTGAGGGGATTCTTCCCTATTTTATCTCAACAAACCAAAAAATCATTCAGAAAAAATAATGCTCCACAAAAAGGGTGCACATAGCGCTAAAACACTCCCCCAAAGAGGCCCAGTGAGCACTAGCACTCCCTGACAGTGGGTAGGGGATCACTCCTCTCCAAAATCCATATTTGAGTGGTTTTTCCAGTGGTAAAAGGCTTGTACTCTTTGTCAACTGATTTATCTTCTTCAAAACTAGTCTTTGAGATGTCTTAAGTGTCCTTATGATGTTGTTAGAGGCACGACATAGGCAAGATGGTAGTATGATGTTTTCTACACTTGCGACACTTGTGATCAATATGCGACACTTGCAGACAAGATGCGACACTTACAACACTTGTAATGATGACACTATTGGAGTAATTTTGAGGTGTAACAAATTGCCCCCCAAAGTATGAAGTTAGAAGACGATGATGACTGAAGTAATTTGTAGAATTTTTCGATCAAGGCTATGGACACAGAGAGGTTGAAAAAATATGCACACAACCATCAAATAAATATTATGACATGTTTCAAACCCAAGGCAGGCATACCTATGCTTGAGTGATAAAGACTTTTTAGGTATGGCCACCATAAAATACACTGCGGATCCATAATTATATTGACAAAAAGGTATAGCCACTGAAGATACAATGTGGATCTATACTCCTATGACCTGAACTGATCGTATCCATGAAGAATACACAATGGATCTACGAGATGACAAGACATAGCCACGACCAATACAAAGTGGATCTATGTAACAATATATGTGTCATAGTTCAAAAGAACTCCTTCTCAACATGGGCAAAGTATATAAGAGTGAAAACTCAACCTAGGGTCTTCTTACCGATATCGATGTAGTATGAATCTAACCATGTCAATAGATGTCCTGATGTTGAACATGGTAGAAACCACTTGATTACCGGTCAATGAGGTAAATCGTTAACAAGTGCAAGGGAGATCACCATTGATGTCAATTATTCCCAAGGTACTCTAGTACATTCCGACGAATGTGAATAGATGAGTTGAAGTCGAACATATGTGGAATCATCTGATCAGAGGTTAGTGATGTAAACTCACTGTCGAACACGAGGAGGCCTGCCATTGAGGCATGTAGGTCCCAAGGTACTAACTGGTTTCTAAGTCTAGCTCCTAGATAATGTGTTGAAGTCGACAGGAATAGACTCGTCGAAGGCGGGCCTTGATGTACCCCCCATCAATGACACAAAATAGACACAGAGATGTAATTGGTGGATCAAATGAACATGGACTGACACGGGTATTGAAACAAAATATTTGTGATGGATGACTCTCGAGGAAAATACTTCCCTTGAACAATGAGGCACAATAGCAGAAACATGACATGGACCAAAACTTGATGATGCAGTGGATGTTGTGACATTTTTCAGGTGACCCAAAGGAGTAAAAGAAACTCATAGGATTGGCTCAATGCATAGGTTCAGTGGATTAAAATGTGTGCAAAGACAAAGTGTCGTGTTCAAGGGTGACTGTAAGGGTTACTGGTAATGTTCTCAAAAATTGCTTGGCTTGCTTCCTTCAATTTTTCCCCCATCCAGATAGACGAGTACCTCTTTTTAATTTAACAAGCTCGAGGAGGGTAACACATGCTCGATATGACTCACCTTTAGTAAGTCCCTCTTCCTTTTTTTAATGAATTGGAAGAAGTAAGGGTTTGGTCTCATATGAGCCCTTCAATGTATGATTGTTTAACGAGTCTAGAGAAGGTTAACTTGGTGGTTTTTCATATTTAGAGAGTCTGAAAACAACTTAAAGACGACTCCAGTGTTGTCCTTTTTCATAATGTTAATCTCGCGAGGCCAAAAAAGAGATAAATTATCACTCGAAAGATGTCCTTTCAAACCTTTTAACGAGTGGGAAAGGAAGGCTGCAAGATCACTCGGAAATATTTTCATGTTTAGAGAGTCTGAAAAGAGCTCAAAGACGACTCCAAGGGGTTCCTTTTTCGTATATCCATGCGAGTCCTAAAAAGTGATAAAAGTCTACTCTGTTACATTCTCATGTTTTTTCGAGCATGAGAAAGAACAAAGACTAACCTCGGTATTCCCTCAGCTTGAAAGCTAGTGGCTTAACTCCATAGTGATCATCAAAGTATGGAGACATGCCCTCCAAGATTCAATTCATTCACCGACTTTGAGGTTGTCACCAATTTCTCTACTAGATGGAGAAAAAGGATAAGAGTGGATGAAAAGAAGGTTCAAGAGAGGTGACTGTTTCATTTTTTAACAAGCTTGACACAGAAAAATAACTATGCTCAGGGCTCTGAGTTCAATCCCCAGATTTTTGTTTCATTTTTTAACGATCTTGCTACAAAGAGTAAAACTATGCTCAAAGCTTTTGTTTCATTTTTTAACGAGCTTGCTACAGAGAAGAGAAACTATGTTTGTGACATTTGTTTCATTTTTTAATGAGCTTGCGAGAGAGAAGAGAAACTATGCTCGTGGCCTCTGTTTCATTTTTTAACGAGCTTGCTACAGAGAAGAGAAACTATGCTCATGGAATCTCCTTGATCATGTATTCTAAGAGAATAACGCTCCAGAAGGACACCATGTCAAGGGACAAAATTTGGTCATGGCTTCCAAGAGATATTCACTGGATGGAAGAAAATCACTCTAGAAGGAACACATGTCAAGGGTCGCGACAGGGGTAAGGAGATCAGGCTCCAATAGCCCTACCGAAGAGATCACCATGTCAACCAGCGGATCTAAATCATCAGAAGTTGAAGTCATGGGAGACAACGAAAAATCAACATCATGAGGGAAGATAGAATGTATATCTCCCCAAATTTCTTCACGAGGGGGAAGAAAAGAGGATTGATGATGGTTATTATCCCGAGGTAGTTTGTTGATGCTAATCATTTCCAGAATAGATTCATCAAAAGGAAAAATTAGGGAAATGTAGTCGATTGCAGATGACAAGGAATTTAACCACGATGGAATCGAGTAACTGTCAGGTGCCAAGAGATGTTGGTCATCCGAGGAGGGAGAAGTGGATTGGAAATCAACATATGATCTTTCGGCTGGACTAAGTGGCATGGTGTCACCTAGTGCATCGAATTCCAAGGGACTAGGTACAATCCAAGGGTCAGATGATTCCAAAGATTGATAAGCCATGGTTGAAATCATATCGATGGTGGAAATATGATGTGTAGTCGGTGGAAGTGGTGTAGGGAAGGTACCCATAAGGCTGTAATCTTTCAGCAAGCCAACACCGATGCTTTCATACATGATCTTTTGATCTCCCAAGAATGGAATATTGTTGGTAGCGGGAGCACGAGCGTCGGGTGTACAAAAATCTAATTGATCTACAATGACAATTTTTCCCCGATGAGGGAATTGTACACATTGAAACACCAACGAGGAAATGGAAATAATAGCATAAAACCAACTTCTTCCAAGTAATAAGTTGTAATTGAGGGGAGCATCGACCACCTCGACATCAACAGTGACAGTTTTTCCACCCAACTAGATGGGCAGGGACTGTGAAATCCCATGGGGATGAAAACCTCGCCCATCGAATGCGTGTAACATCGTTGGGGATTTTTTAAGTGCGGGTGATTTTAAAATTTTCCAACATGCTAAATGCATGACACAAGTTGAGGCTCCCTCATCCAGAATAGTTCGGTGAATTTGTTGATTGTGAACAACAACATCAATTTGGAAAGAAAGTTGGTTGGAGAGTCGAGATGTATAATTTTCTAGGTTAAACATGATATGGTTGGATGACTCAGGATCAACAATGCCAATAGAATCCAAGAGCATTCTACGTTGATTGGGGCAATGTTGTAGAAATTCTAATGCAGACATAGCACATGGTGCTTGAGCCAAATCTTCAACAATGTTGTAGTTTTGGGTGGCACGTGAACTAGGATTAAAGGTAGATTTATGGATAGTGCTCTTAAGAGGGTGTAATATAGAGTCATACGTAGGTTTCTCAATCTGAAGTGGTCCAGATGAAGGATTAACTGATGGAGGACGGTGATGGATCCAGTAAAGTATCGGTACCGTTAGTGATTTTTCCTTTGTCAGGTGTGACTGATGTGTCGTATTTCTTATAGTGAGTGGTCAAATTAATCCCATTAAACATATAAATATGTGCACTTGTCGAGGTCTCATCATGAGGATGGCTAGAACTGCCCCCAAGAGAGGGGATGTGAGCAACCATGGATTGCTGCTATGGAAAAGGTTGAGTAAGCACAATGGGTTGTGAATTTCCCTGGAAATGTTTGGCCACTTCATCATGATGTGGAAAGTATCGAGTGTAGTGATCATCACTACAAATGATACACAGGAATTTCAGTTTCCGTTGTGGTTTCTTTTCAGTAGCAAGTGTTTGAGATTGATTTTTTGGTTGTTCATTGTTATTAGTATTTTTCGATTTATTTTTTGCCTTCTTGTTACCTCTAGATTGTTGTGAAGGGGTAGATTGAACTGCATTCACCTCATAGATCTAAGTTTGGGGGGAGGTAGAGGAGAGTGTGGTCGACTGGGAAGTATATTGAGTTTTGACAGAACCGATCACACCGTCCGCATGAGATGTGGATGATGACTTTGTTTGATCGGTATTAGCTTGAGCAACATTTGAAAGAAACTCATACAAAGTACCAGATTGTGAATAAACAAAATCTAAGTACTAAGCCAGAGAAATGGTTTATTCCTCAGTGACTGCACCACCTATAGCGACATCACGAGCAATCGGGGGTAAAAGTGATTTAGTAAACCACTCCACCAATAATATGTCAGGAATGATTACTTTGATCATCCTTCGTCATCGTCTCCACTCATGAATATGGTCAAAGATGTGTGCGGAGTCAGTTTGATGAAGGGATTTCAAGAGTTTAGTACCCGTCTCATAGCAAATAGGTAGTTTAAAGTGCGTGAGGAAAGACATGTCAAGGTAATTGAAATCATGAAAAGAAGCACATGGTAGTTCAATATACCACTTTTCTGCAGAGCCCGTAAGTGTTCGCTGGAAAAGACGCAAACATATAGAATCATCCATGAGGGAGTTTGATGAACACCACAAATGGAAAGTCATCACATGGTTGTTTGGATCTTATCCATATTTTCCGTCAAATTTTGGAATATCAGAAGGAAGTTTAGATGGAATAACTGGCCAAAATTAAGGAATGAAAAATAAGATCATTGGTTAACTGAGACAAGTCTAGGAGATCCAGAGTCGCAAGGAAAGGTAATTGTCGGTTAATTTGTGGATGATACTGGTGTGGCATAGGAACACCAATAGGACCATACACTGGGTTAGGTGGATAATTGTAACCAGTAGGTCCTCCTACATATGGTTGTTTCTGACCAGGATAAGCAGGATTCGATGATGGCTGAGAAACATTTTCATAACCTGGTGGGTTATGAGCATTATAAGCCGGGTGATTTGATTTCCTATAAGGAGGATAAACATGTTTCCCTTGAGGAGGGTAAGAAGTATATCTTGGAGGCGGATACACATTAGGGGGAGGATAAACATTAGACCCTTGGGAAGGATAAGGTTGTTGTCCTTGAGGACTCTAGGTGGTGTTTGGGACACCTGGATAAGGCTGTCCATAAGATGGTATGGAAGGAAAAATATTTGATACTCCTCCTTGTGGGTTATGATATGAGTTACCCCCAACATGGGGTTGGATAAATGTGCCTCCCAAAGATACTCCCTGGGATTGTGAAGGGTTTCTAGAAAATGAATGTTTCCCCCCTGCTAGCGGTGGATTAACAATCGGGGTATGACTAGAAAAGGGAGGTTTTCCTCCAGGAGGAACATGAAAAGGGGGCTGTCCCTCAGGTGGGGTAGTGTTGGAGCATAACCCTAACTTACATTAGTTTATACCTAGATTAGACTCCTAGATATTGGTTAATACATTCATTTACACTTTATTTCACCTAATTTGGCCACATAGAGAAGAAGGGCACCTCATCCCTAGATTTTAGGGCAAACTGCTAATTTTAGATCAAGACTCAACTCCCGGTTCTTGATTTTCTCGATTTAGTCTCGATTTTCTTGATTTATTCATGATTTATTCCAAATACCCCATGCAAAAAAAAATCTATTATTGTGGAATGCGCACCTCCTCTTTGAGTGAGAGATTTATTCCTTAATTAATGATTTTTGCTGATACTATTATTAGTAACTACTATTTCGGGTCAGTTAAGTGAGTTGGAACTGATTCTCTTGTCAGTTAAGTGAGCTTAAGTGAGATAATGCGCATCACTTGACTCTTGTGGAAATTAATGAGTGTGTGACATGTATCTTTAGTGGTCTATGTCGAACTATGTGGTCTCTCTTAGCTTATGACACCTATTTTAGCTATTTCTAGATTTTTTTGACTAGAATTTCTATGTTGGAAATTCTATATATTCACCTCCTCTCTTCTTTTTGAGGATGGTTGCTCATTTATATTCATTTTTTATTAATATAATTCTATGATTTATGGAGAAAAAACTTTCTCTCATCTCTTGAATATCAACAAATTGCATGTGTTCAATTTAACTAGAATTCTAGATCTATTGGGTTTTCTGCAGGAATTCTACATGGTATCAGAGCTAGATTGAATCTAGTGGATTGTACAAGGTTTTACTTGTAGGTAAATATCATCAGGAGGTGCAGAAAGAAGCAATGGATCATCTCTCTCATGCACAAAACTCATTCTACAATGGAAGACAAAGATCTCTCTGCTCCTCCGAAGCAAAGGGATTTACCAGGTAACAATGGGAACGGAGAAAGAACCGACTGCTACAATGGAGAAGATAAAGTATTTCAATAAATTAGATGAATCAATTGGGATGATATGCCTATCAATTTCCAAATATCTCCTCTTTCATGTCAGTAGAGCCACTACTCCCGATGTGGTCTAGACCACATTGGAAGGACTATTCGGCAAGCAGGATGCAATGAGAGTGCATCAACTGGAGAATGAACTCATATCCCTAAGTCCAATTCATTTCAACAACCTACAATAATTCTTCACCAATTTCAAATCCCTCCTCGTTGAACTTAATGCATGTGGATTCACGAAAGAGGAAGAACAACTCATCCTTTCAATTCTCTCGAAATTAGGCCCTGAATATTCCGTATTTGTGTCGTCTTTTCAAGCATCTAAATTGACTCGGGAAAAATGGAAAATGCCTCCATTGAATGATTTCATTGCAGAATTGACTCAAGATCAAGCTAATTTAGTCCAAATGGGTTCCATCAAGAATTCCAAGAACCAAGCACTTGCGACTACTAATGCTCCAAAGAGCAGTGGAAAAGACAAGAAAAAAGGAACGGGTAAATTTCCTAAATCGAAGAAGGAGAGATCCGCACAATCTTCATATAACTCTTTTGAGCCTAAGGGTAAGAAAAAGAAGGAAAGAACACTTTGAATCTACTGTTCCAAATCTTTTCATCCCAAATAAAATTGCATGAGGAAGACTATCGATGAGATGGCTAAGCAATTGCAGCAACACAATCTCACGGTGCCCGAAAATGCAAAGAAGAAAGATGATAATGGAACGAGAGGGAGAGCATGAGATGTTCATGCTTTAATGGCTGTCACTTATACTCCATTATCTTGGATCCTTGATTTAGGTGCATCGAACCATATGTCTGCATCAAAATATGAATTTTCCTCCATCGAAGAAAGCACCAGATCCCTAATTTACTTGGGAGATGCCACACCCGCAAAGGTGTGCGGAGAAGGAATTGTTGATCTTGAAGGGGGATGCTTCAAAAATGTGCTTCATGTTCCCTATATGTCCACAAATCATCTCTTGATATATCATATCACTCATTCCGGATCTGGAAGGAAGGTGGAGCTCACTCCGGACTCCGCAGTGATTACCAACATTTCCACAGGCTCACAACTTGCACATGGAATTGCAGATCACGGTTCTCGTTTGTATTTCTTCTCCCACTTTGTTCCTAAATCTATTAGCACTGTATTTCTGTAAAAATCTAATGATATCAGCAGGTTATGGCATGAAATATTTGTCCATGTAAACTATAAGTACTTTCATCAACTCAGCAAGGAAAACATGGTAGAAGGATTGCCATCTATTAAATTCACAAGCAGTGTATGTCAAGGATGCATTCCAAGCATCCAGAGAAAAATTTTGACAAAGGGAAGGCACAGAGAGCTTCTTCACCTCTTGGGATGATTCATAGTGAAATCACAAGCCCATTACCACAGCCTTCAATCAGTAAGGCTCGATATGTACTCACCTTAATAGATGATTTCTCTCGCTTTACTTGGGTATTTTTTTTGAAATTAAAATCAGAAGTATTTGAATGCCTTATAGAATTTAAAGCACTTGCTGAGAATGAGTTTGGGTGTAAGATTAAGATACTCCATACTAATAATGGGGTGGATTATTTCAACAAATATGTGCAGCAACTTTGTATTGATGCAGGTATACAACTACAACACAGTGCCATATACACCACAGCAGAACGGTGTTGCGGAGAGGAAAAACTGGTCCTTAAAAGAGATGGAAAATTGTATGCTACAGTAAAAATAATTAGCTCCCAAGATATGGGATGAAGCTATTAATTATGAAGCATACATTCAAAACTGATTTCCTCACAAATCACTCAAAGGCACCACTCCTTTTGAATGTTGGACCGGTAAGAAACCGAAAGTGTCGCACTTTCGCATTTTTTGTTCACGAGCATGGGCTCACATTCCGACAGATAAGAGGAAGGCTTTGGAGCCTCAAAGTGTTGAATGCATATTTTTTGGATATATTGAAGGTGTGAAAGGATATATATTTCTAGACTCTCACACTGAAAAGTTCATTCTAGCTCGAAGTGTGAAGTTTGAAGAAGAATCACTGCATGATTTTTCAGAAGACCTTGCCGAGGAATTGCTTGTTGTCACTGATAAGGAGGAGTTAGAAACTACTTCGAGAACTTCAGAGCAGCCATCAGAGCATAATTTTGGGTCTGATACAAAGGATGAGGAGTAGGTCATGGCTTCTCCAACTCAGTTGCCAACTTGGGCAGAGAAAACCCTGCAAGATGCGGGTGAACTAGTCAGTGATCCTGTAGATACAAGAAGAACTAGATCATAGTTTTTTGGGGCTCGTCAAGCCCTGGCTGCCACAAAACCTTTGCTTCCCATACATTTCTATATATCACTTGGTTTAGATCCAAATTCACACTCTGAGGCTGCTAGAAACCCACTCTGGGAGGCTGCCATGGATGAAGAGTACTCTACTCTTATGGACAACAACACATGGGACTTGGTTCCACTTCCGAAAGAAAGAAATATTGTTCGATGCCGATAGATATATCGAAAAAATATTTCTACAGATGGTGAGATCAGCAAGTACAAATCTTTACTTGTCACAAAAGGATACTCATAGGTACATGGCATAGACTACACAGAGACATTTGCACCTGTTGCAAAAATGGACTCCATTCGACTAGTTTTGTCCATTGTCGCTTCTCGTAGATGGGAAGTTAATCACATGCATTACATCCACGAGCTAATCCATGACAGATTTATTTCACTACAGTATTGTCCCATAGAGCAGCAGGTTGTAGACATCTTCACCAAGTCCTTCACTGAAAAGAAATTTTCAGAAATGAGAGCTATGCTTGGAGTGGTGGAGACAACTGAGTAGGTCACTTTTGGCCTCTCAACATTTTTTTTCCTCTTTTTGGGGGGGGTGATTTTTTCCCACGAGGTTTTCCCTCTTTCCTCTTTTCATGAGGAGTTGTTTTATGTAATGAGTACCTAAAAATGGCCAAGTTGTCGGGATTCAAATTTTTTGTCATTACAGTTAGGCTTAAGGGGGGGTGTTGGAGCATAACTTTAATTACATTAGTTTATACCTAGATTAGACTCCTAGATCTTGGTTAATACATTCATTTACACTTTATTTCACCTAATTTGTCCACATAGAGAAGAAGGGAACCTCATCCCTAGATTTTAGGAAAAACTGCTAATTTTAGATCAAGACTCAACTCTCGGTTCTTGATTTTCTCGATTTATTCTTGATTTTCTTGATTTATTCATGATTTATTCCAACTCCCCCATGCAAAAACTCATCTATTATTDGRGAATGTGSACCTCYTCTTTGAGTGAGAGATTTATTCCTTAATTAATGATTTTTGTCGTTACTATTATTAGTAACTACTATTTCAGGTCAGTTAAGTGAGTTGGAACTGCTTCTCTTGTCAGTTAAGTGAGATTAAGTGAGATAATGCGCATCACTTGACTCTTGTGGACATTAATTAGTCTGTGACATGTATATTTAGTGGTCTAGGTCTAACTATGTGGTCTCCCTTATCTTATGACACCTATTTTAGCTATTTCTAGCTTTTTTTACTAGAATTTCTATATTGGAAATTCTATATATTCACCTCCTCTCTTCTTTTTGAGGATGGTTGCTCATTTATATTCATTTTTTATTAATATAATTCTATGATTTATGGAGAAATTTTTTTCTCTCATCTCTTGAATATCAACAAATTTCATGTGTTCAATTTAACTAGAATTCTAGATCTATTGGGGTTTCCGCAGGAATTCTATAGGTAGGCCCGCCATAGAATGGTGGTATTCCAGGAGGGATAGGTCCTCTAGATGGTGGTTTCTCTACAGTTGGTTGTATTTGGCTGGCAAGGGTATGCATTCTCCAGTGCAAAGATGTCCCAGCAAGATCGTGCGGAACATGTGGAGTTGTAGAGTGAAAGTTTGTAAAAGTAGGGGTAGGGATCGAAGTGCCTTGGGAATGAGTAGAGGTGATGAGTCCAAAATTAGGATGGAATTGTGATGATGTAATGGTAGGGTTAATGACCTGATTGATGGGGTGATTCATAGTTTGACTAGATGGTCCCGTTTCAACAGGAGGGTCATGAGGATTAAAGGGTTATCGAATGGATTCAAAATGCTCATAAAGATCCCATCCTGATGAAGTCCTCCATACAGAAAGAGAAGGTGTGGGATTTGTATCTACTGTAGTGGTAGGAAAAACATGATTCCTATACTCATCACTAAATATTGGTTCTGTGGATCCAATATATGTTTCGGTAAAATCTCTCTCAGGTAACTGTGGGACCTCTGCGTCTATGACATTCCCAAGGGAGTCTAAATGAAGAAAAAGTGGTTCGAGAGGGGTTACCGACACAGATGTAGTGTGAGGAGTGGTATTCTCAACCATAACCAAAGTGCCTTCTTGATTTTCTAATGGAGGAGTAACAACACTCCCAGCGTCAGATTGATTTTCTACCTCTCCATGGTAGTTGTCTTCTGGAGGGTTAGGATGTAAGGGTTGGTAGCCTTCCGGAGGCATCCCTTACATCCTAGGTGATTGGCAAAGAAATTTATCATCTATAGGCTCAATTTTGGAGAAAAACAGTAAACACTGAAAATCTAGGGCCAACTAACAAAAAGAAACATCATACGCTAATAAAATCTAGGAATCAAAACCAAACAAACAAAACTTCTCTCGATGATCGTACTAGTTGGTGATGAAATCCAACGTCACGTGATCAAGTCAAGAAGGGGATAGGATATGGTGGAATAGTTACAATGGTGACCTGCTTAATGGACTTTCACCTTGGTGCAAGATTCCACGTAGTAATTGTGGATTTACCCTCCAAGGAGCCCCGGTGAGTTTGATCAATGTATGTTCCAGGTACAGTGAGACTTCCCTTCACCGTCACCTCGTGTAAGTACCTAAAGATTATGGAAACTAAGGACACCAACTCGCAGTTAGTCCCTGGGAGGGTACAGTCGACAGTCTGATATGAACATATGGGCAGGATAACAAGTCTGAAATCAACTTGAGAGGCTCCCACACATAATCATGGGTATACCCTCAAGTGACCCCCAATATACGATCTAACCACTACAAACAGTTGAACCACGGAGGGATAATCCCCATAATTATCCCGAATGTGACCTCGTGCGTAACCCCTATGTGAGAGGCGGATTCTAGAAAGTCGTAAAAGTAAAAGTACTTACAATCCTTTGATGAAGGTGTAGCAACTTCTTCCAATTCTCCTTGTCCAACCCCTTTGCTCAAGTAATCTACACTGATTTCTTTGATGACATTTCACTTATGAGATCATAAGCTTCACGTCTCCAATATTTTCTGTCAATACCACTTATAGGATCACAAGTTTGGTATCAATCACTAGTCTCTCCTCTTCTATACCTTCTTATGATATCTTAAGTTAGGTATAATTCTCAATCTCCATTATCCCCCCTTTCACCATGAGGAGGCCTCCTTATATAACCTTGAAGAAGCCCAACCACTTGAGAGATATTTGGGATAAGTTGAGGATTATTCTCCTTTAGTTGAGGATCTTCCCTAAGATCATTCCTTGGCCTTCTATTCTAATCCAACCACCTTTAGAAATTGAGGGGATTCTTTCATGTTTCAGCTCAACAAACCAAAAATCTGTTCAAAAAAAATAGCGCTCCCCAAAAAGGGTGCACATAGCGCTCAAACACTCCCCCAAAGAGGCCCAGGGAGCACTAGCACTCCCTGACAGTGGGTAGGGGAGAACTCCTCTCCAAAATCCATATTTGAGTGGTTTTTCCAATGGCAAAAGGCTTGTACTCTTTGTCAATTGATTTCTCTTCTTCCAAAACTAGTCTTTGAGGTGTCTTAAGTGTCCTTATGATTTCATTAGAGGCACGACATAGGCAAGATGGCAGTATGATGTTTGCTACACTTGCGAAACTTGTGATCAAGATGTGACACTTGCGGACAAGATGCGACACTTACAACACTTGTAATGATGACACTTGAGACACTATTGAAGTGATTAATTTTGAGGTGTAACAGAGGGCATGTTTGATGCCTTTTTCTGAGAATGTTTTATCAGTGGCTTCAAGGATGATATTCGGGCCCATGTCCTCATGGATCGGCCTCAAAGTTGGGTGGAGGATACTAAAAGAGATAAAGAAGCACAACAGGTTGTATCTTCTCAAAACTGGAAACCCTCCTTTATCGCTCGCCCTAAACCAGTAAATCCTACTACTCCCTCTGCTCCACTAAAGATCCAAAAATTGACCAGGGATGAAATGGTTGAACGCCAAATCAAAGGCCTTTGTTATAATTGTGATGACAAATATTTCCCAGGCCACAAGTGTAAGGAACAAAAGTTTTTTATGGCCATCTCCAAGGATATTTCGGAAGAGGATATTGAAACTCCCCTTGTGTCTGAGTCACCTGAAAGCCCCGACATAACCCCTCCCTCAGACCCTCCCGAAGTAGAACTGGTCATTTCCCTCAATGCTCTCACTGGCTTCTCTTCTCCCAAAACCCTCAAGCTAATCAGTTATATTAAGCATCGGAAGGTCATCATTTTGGTTGATAGTGGAAGCACCCATAATTTTATTCATCACCGCATTTCCCAAGAAACTCATTGCTACATCCATGCTATCAATAATTTCAAATCATGATTGCCAATGGTGGCTCCATGAAATGTGGAGGGCATTGTGAAAATGTGCGTCTCCAAATTGGTGACTACCACCTAAAATCTCATATGTTTTCTATCGACATGGGCAATTGTGACATTGTGTTGGGTGCAGACTGGCTAAGGTCTTTGGGTCCCATTCTCATGGATTTTTAGGAATTACCCATGCAATTTGACCAGGAGGGCCACCAATATAAGTTCCAAGGCATCATCGTCAGTTCACCTGAGATCATTAGTTTCCATCGCATGGAAAAGCTGCTCAAAAAGGGTCATTCTGGTGTTATTGCTCAACTCCATGCCATACAAGAAACAGAAGCACCCTCGGTGCTGCAAGATCTCCAAGCCATCCTTTCTAAACATCAAGTGGTATTTTCCACTCCCAAGGGACTCCCTCCTTCATGTGGTGTTCATGATCATTCCATTCCCCTTGTACTCGGAAGCCTTCCTCCCAATATCCATCCATATCGTCACCCCTTTTCCCAAAAAAATGAAATTGAGAAAATGGTCCAGGAACTCCTTAATGCAGGCATTATCTGCCCTAGTACAAGCCCCTACTCTTCTCCTGTGGTCATGGTCCTGAAAAAAGAAGGTTCTTGGAAAATGTGTCCTGACTTCCGTGCCCTCAACAAACTTACCATTAAAGACAAATTTCCCATTCTTGTCATTGATGACCTCCTGGATGAACTGAGTGGTGCCCAATTCTTTACTAAACT
>JZKD02S2444223.1:162691-177990 GCA_000966675.3 Picea glauca | reverse complement strand
TCCTTATCTTTTGTGAATTAGTTTTGACTTTCTATTTTTAGAATATTAGATCCATTGTTTTAGGATCTGAAACTGATTGTAAGAGGCTATAAATCCAAAGACATTTGGAGCTCTAAGGGGTTCGATTCTGGATACAGTAATACTCTTTGTACTTAGACATTTCATTGCTAATACAGATCACAGGTTTCTTTCCATTTTGGTAGCAGTTTTTCATACTTCTTCTTCACTGTTATATTGTTGTCAAACCTTGAATAGTTCTTATCCTATTGTTTGGTTCATGACATTATAATCAGTTCCTTTAGTTGTTTATTAGACCCTGCCTTGCACTGGTTTATAAACAATCTTTTCTTCATCCACTAAAAGCTATTTTACTGTTTAACCAATCTTGGAGAGCACTGTCTATTTGTTTACCATTTTGATGTCTAAATGTCATAAGTTGAATTGAGTTATCCCATTGATCCACCTTTACAAAATACAAAAACATTCATTTCTTAAGTTACCAAGCACCTTTTGGTCTGCAACCAAAAAGGGTTTCTTGGAGTGATAACACTTCCCTTCTTATACTTGATATTCAAGTGGAATTGTTGCAGGTACGTGGCCCACTTCTAATGGTGGTCATTTTGTAACTTTCCTTATGTCAGAATGAATTGCAGAGGCATGTGATCAGTGTGGATGATTGTTTCCTTCACCAGAATGTAATGCTTCCACTGTCGGCATGCCTGCACAATGGAGTACATATATTTGTTATAGGTGGGGTATATTTGAACATCATCAAATAGAGTTTCACTGTGATAGGCTACTGGATGTTCATGCTGACTGAGGAGTTCATCGATAAAATAATCTGAAGAATCTATCTCAATCTCAAATGGTTGTTGCAGGTCTAGTAGAATGAGGACTGGTGCTGAGCAGAGGCGAGATTTCAGATCCTTGAACACTTTTTGAGGGGTGTAAAACACACAATATTGGACTTCACGCCACCCTTGGTCACCTGAATTAGGGCCCAAGCGATATGAGAGAACCCCAACATAAACCACAAGTAGACATTAGCAAGGACCAAGAAGCTGCAGATCTCGGTCATTGTATTCAGGGTCGGCCAATTGCAGATGAATTGGTTATTGGTTGGACCCACACTTACACCTTACTCATCCACGATGTATCCAAAATATTGGATTCTTTGTATGTCGAAGGAACACTTCTCCAAATTGGAATATAAATTGTGCTATCACAGGGTTCCTAATACCTGTTGAATATACTCCAAATGATCCTCCCAAGTTTTGTTGAAGATGAGGATGTCATCCAAATATACAACCAAAAAGGATTTTTTGAATGGTTTTAATGTATCATCCATGATATGCATGAATGTGTTCGGGGCATTAGTCAAGATGAAAGGCATGAAAAACCACTCAAAGAGGCCTTCTTTGGACTTGAAGGTTGTCTTCCACACATCAATTTCCTCAATCGACACCTAGTGGTAACCTAACTTTAGATCAATTTTACTAAAAAAATTGGCTCCCTTGAGCTGATAAAGAAAGTCATCAATCTAGGGGATTAGGTACCGGTTCTTGAATGTGATATTTTTCAAGGCTCTGTAATCAATAAAAATTCACCATATCCTGTCCTTATTATATACTAGAACAATTGGGGTCCCGCAAGGTGAGGATATTGGTATGATGTGGAACTTTAGAATTATCTCTTAAATCTGGCGTTTATTTCTTCATTATCCATAATAGAATGAATGTATACAAGATCGTTAGGAAAAGGAGCATTGGGTGTCATATAAATTGAGTGATTTACCTGACAGTGCATAGGCACCCCTGTAGGTGAGGCAAATATGTCTTTGTACTCCTAAAATATTCTATCCACCTATTTCTACTGGGTAGAGAGACCCCATGCAGAGGATTTGGTGGTTGCAGTGACCTTTTGTTCACATTCCAATTGAACCATACAAAGGAAAAATATCCTAGTTTGAGAAACCACCTTTCTGCATTTCTTCGCAAAGATCAAAGAGACCGCAGTATTTGGGACTGCCTCTGGTACCCTATAGAATTGATATCCCAAAGTAATAATGACACTATGGGGCCTAGATTCATAAAATCCATGACACTTCCACATATTTGGTTGTCCTATAAAAACATCACAAAATTCAAGTGGGGAAACATCCCAAAATACCTCTTCTTTCAAGGGTTTTATGTTGTAGTACAGGTGACATTGTGGGGTGACGCAGATGTCTCATCTCTAGATGAGCCGACCAATGGTGTATGGATGAGTATTTTGTGTCGTTTTTAAGTTAAACCTCTTAAAAACCTCTGCTGAGATCATTTTTTTCTAGCTACCACTGTCAAAAATGAAATGGAGTGGGGTTCCCTTCACCCATATCTGTGAGTGGAAAATATGCTCCCCTTCTTCAAACTCCTCCAGTTCCTCTAGCTAGACTTTTGTGGTAGTGATGGTGACACTAGGTTCTTCATTAATGATTTGTCTTACCTTTTCTAGCTTGGAATCATAGTTTGAGTAAACATCTGACCCTGTGGATTTAGTCTCATCCAACAACGAATATTTGTAGCGACATTCATCAGTATTGTGCCAAGGTATTTTGTAGAACTCGCACCATTTTCCAGTGTCCTTCTTCAACTTCCCATTACCCTTCTTTGTTGGTGGCTTGGACTGGTTATCCTGGGATTGGACACCTTGGCTCTATCCTTTGGCCTTGGGGTTAGGGCCACCCTTACCATACTTTGGTTATTACGGATTTGCAGACCCGAACTCCCACTTTTTCTTCTGCTTAAATTTCTACTCGATTTCAACAACATATCGATAAGCATCTCCCAATGACGATATGTCCAGAAAACTCCATTTCAGTTCAGATGTACCCCTACAGAGCCCCACTATATTTTAGGACCAGATGTCGCTCATATTATTTGATACCCAACTTAGTGCACAAGGTATGGAAATTATTTATGAACACTGGCACCGTTTGGCCCCTCTCTTGGCGCAATGTGGTCCATCTCATGTATTGGTCATCGCAACTCCAATAGGGTAATATTTTTCATTGAGGGCATCAACAAAATATTCCCAAGTGGTCCCTAGCCCAATCATTCTAGATTCATCCTTGGCATGTTTCTCACAGTAAGTATCCCACCAATATTTGACATGGGGAAGGGCCTTAAGGAGCGTGAAGGGGATCTTTTCACTGTTGGAGAAATTGTGGACAAAGAAATAACCCTCTAGCAGATTTAACCATTTTTCCAAAGCATCAACATATATATGGCCTTCAAAAATAGGAATATGAAAGTGATTGTTAGTTGAAGGTTCCTCTATTATTTCCAACAATTGTAGAAGGATCTGGGCGAAATTATCCATCATCTTGTTCCTCTGTCATGTGAGGGATTCCTCAAGCAACAATTTGAAATGATCTCCTATCCCGCCATCCATATTTTCTTCCACCTTGTAATGTCACTTGGGCATGCGAGAAAATTTTTCCTCGAGAGATAAAATCTTGAGACCCAACTCTCTATACTTTGACCTCATCGGGGACATGCACCGGGGACGACAAGGAGAAGACCACTCTAATACCATTGATCTAGATTATTTTAGGAATGATATGAAGGAAAATATATAACTAATATATAACTAATAATTACACAAATATATGGAAAGGAACATATTAATGTATTAAATCTCATATTCTATTAACGATTGTCTGAAATACAAAAGACTGTAAAATGCAAAAGCAACAATCTAGCTAGAATGGTGGTAGCTTATCTCTAATAAGAGATGTGTTGGATATTCTCATTAGCAAGAAATTGGTTACAATGAGGCTCCAAAGGCCTTTTTAACATAAAGAATAAATGATAAAACCCTAAACATAGAAAAACCTAACCCTAGGAGATGAAGCACCAAAAGTCATGTGGGCCTCAATGGGGTAAGTTGGTACATCAACTTCGTGGGCTCATAACTTTTGCATACAATCTTTGTTTTAGGTGCACGATAGCTCATTGGAAAGAACTATTCAAGTAATACATATTTTATTTTCACACTATGGCCGAAGACTATAATGTGACTGTGGCAGGCCCAAAAAACATTGTTTAGTGCCTCAAAATGGACCCGAAAACTAGGAAAACAACTGCCAAAATGGAAATTGGTCTTTGATCCAATTGAATAGGTGGGTGGAAAACGATATCCACTAGGATCAACAATCCTGAGATGAGTTTCACAAAGAACAATAAATATTCTATTCGTTGTGGACATAGCCCAAAATTTGGGTGAACCATGTTAAATTATGTGTCTGAATGTCTTTTTATGCAATTTTTAATGGATGTGTTTATTTATGCATAGCTAGATCTAGACCTATTTGCTAGATAATTGATGCAAAATAATTATGAATGTTACAAAGAATAGTTTATGTTGCAATCTATAATATAATGGTGCTGTAAAATTGAATTTACCAACTAACTAAGGGAAACCATACACAAGATATTGCACACAAGGTAGCTAAGTAGGAATGAATATGATGATCACCTCCCATCCTGTCATTCCTGTAGAAACTTGATTCCTGCAGACCCAATAGATGCCTCGGGTGATACTTCACTTGCATGCAGGTGATGCCAAAAGGGTCGATGTCTATAGGATTTGTTGGTAGAATAAACTGAACCTAGGCTATTACAACCACAATCCAACAAAACCAAACCCAAACATGCACAAGAGGTAGCTACTCACAAGGTCATCTAAGAACACCATGAAGAAGAGGTAGCACACATTTTTTATCAGTGCAGTTGGAGGGTGTATACTCCCAATTTTCCAGCATGGCTGAGGAAACTCCTGACCTCTCGATGTAGGAAAAACTCTGTAAGGTGAAGGAATCTATTGAACACTTGTAGGAAAAAAACATAGATATTTATAAAAATTTGAAGAGAAACCCACCGGTAGAGAAAGGGGAGTTGAAATAAAATATTGTTACCACATAAAATATGCTACACTAAGGACAAGCATGTGTAGATGGATTCTCGAGGGTCATTGAATATAGATTCTATCTCTGGACTCACCTACATAATGGCAATGAAATTATCACAATTGAATATTGCATACAAGAAAGTGATGCACATATCAATGATAAGAATTAGGCACTGGTATCCCTTCCACCCATAGAGCAGAAAGTGGCCATGGCAGAGGTAGTTGGAATTCACTGATATATTTCATCTCCCTATGTTGACCAACATACATTGAAAACCATTGTGTTGCAAGCACAAGAGAAGGCATTATAACACCATTATGTGCTCACTAATGCACACACAAGGGAAGCCCAAGTAATAGAGTTGAGCGCATTGGTCAAGCCAAAGTTTGGGTCGACCACATCAATAGAGGTTGACAATTTTTTCAATAAAATGAAGGCACTAATGGATATTTTTTATTATATAGACTTTGAGTTCCAAATCTTCATCACCAAGCTAATGAATAAGGTGCCATCCATCACATTTGTCACACCATAATGAAGTTCGGTGGCTCAAGGATGAGCCAACTAATAGTGTTGGGGCACTGTTGGCATCAATTTTTTGGAAAGAGCATGAATGCACCATAATTTTAGTATGAAACACATTCCATGAGTGTTGTACCATATAGTGACAGTATTTAGCACCATTCAACTAGTTTCTACTGTGGGAACCAATCAGTTTTGCATTGTGTGCAAAAACTTGTAAAGATCACATGCATATCGAATCCTTAAAAATCATCATAATGATTGTAACCAATTTTGTGACTGACTAATTGGTCATGTTTAAGGTTTTTCTTGAGCTGGAAAGTTTTTTATGATTGGCATGGTTTTGTAAATATATAAGGAAAGCATGCAAACTAAATAAGCTTAACTTCTTTTTCATTAGTGTTATTGTATGATGGCTAACTTTTGGTTCATTTTGAGATTCATGTGTATCGTAGTGTCATAAGTAGAATATGGGAGAGAAAGTAGATCAATATATGAATATTTGATATTGGGTTTAATATTGAGGAGTCTCTTCCCATGATACAAGGGCCTCCCATGTATCTGATTGTTTCACTATAATTAATGATATAAGACATGAGGCCTCTATTGATCCTTTATATCCTGTACTATATTATGAATGTACACTTTTATAGAGGTTATATTATGCATTACTTATATGAATGTTGGTACGAGTGAGTAGTAACTAATGCACCACTCTCAATTAAGTGTTTTATGTCTACATTTTTCTGTCATGCTATGCACAAACACTCAGTATTTGTGATTCTCATGCATGTCTTGGGTGAGACCTTATTCAGTGCTTGAATATTGAATATGGTGACATGAATGGGGTATTTGTTGGTAAATCCTTTCAAACCCTGGGTTTGAAACCCAGAGACACCAACTATAATGTTCACACATAGCTAGTTTCATAACACGGGGAAATAATCTACATACTAACCAACACCAAAAGTGAAATCCCAAAGGTTAAAATGCCAAATGCACCAACAACATACCCTTCTATTTCTAACAAATATATCTCATTGAAGAATGTAAACATAGAAAAATAGGTGATGATAAAGATCCCAACCTTTAAAAGACAAATCCTCATAAGGAACCACATCAGACCCTCAACATCGAGGTAAATGAAAAATGTTTTTTTATAATTGCCTCCCTTAATGGCCTATATATGTTAGTTACAAAAAATAAGGTACACATAAAGGATGTGTTTTTATAAAATACATTAATGGTTTACTTATGCAAGGAGTTACCATAATCAATTATTACTTAGAAATGCCTATTATTATCATTCCAAATCCATGAAAATGTGATACAGGAGCATCGCCTTCAAAGTCAACAACGCACGTGTGGAGGCAGAAAAATGACATCTCAGAAATGACAGAATTTCAAATCAAGCATTTAACTCAGAATTTAATTGGTTGTTGAGATATTTTTGAAAACAACATTTTAAAAGGTAACTTGTTTGTAAAGTCTTAAAGGACTGTAAGAAATTGCAGATATGGAGTGTCGACTCTATCTGGAAATAACCAATAGTTATTATAATAGGACAGAGTAGGTAATAGCTTTGAGTTTGAAATGATATATTTCAGAATAGGACGAGAGAGCTCGTGGAGTAGTCCTTAGACATCTTTTCATTGTTGCATTGTAACAGAAGAGAATGGATAGACAGACTAGAGATATCAGTAGAGCAGAATAGATTATTAGAAACACTATGTATTTTTTTTTCATGAATGAATAGAACAGACAGAAATTGTCCCAAATCCTTGGACTATTTTCATTTCATGTGTGATTGAATGAATGTAGTTCTGTGTGTATGATTTATTACAATTCGTTCTTGTATGATTGTTCAGAGAGATTAATTGTATGAGTTCGTGACGAAGCTAGTTGAGTTTCAATCATTTCTCTTCTGATACTTGTATGCAAGGTGTGCATATCGAATGCAAGGAGTGCATCGATTAAGTCTTGGATTGACTCAGAGAAGTTCAGAGAGAATCAGAGAAACTAAAACCAAGTGCAAAGTGTGCACAGTGTCTAGAATCCAACAAGCTTTGAAGAACCAACGCAGAAGAACGCCAGGTGGGAAAGAGCATTTTATTTTCAAGAAAATCCTTCGAACTAAGTTATTCAAAATCCTGAGAACTCAAGGTGTGCATGGGAGATCGAAATACTTTCAAGGATAGAAGCTCAGAAGAGATAACACTTTTCCCAAGTGTTGATGGGATTCCAGAGATGAATTCATTGGGAGAACAAAGGTTTGGAACCTTTGAAAGAAGATAAATCTTCCAAGGTGGAGAGATATATGAATCTCATGAGGAAGAGTGACCATGATCTTTGGATCATAGGGAAGAATATCGACAATCGTCAGATCAGAAGGAGGTGCACGAATTTTATCACTTCGCGTACATAAGAGAGAGAAGCTATCGGAGTTGAAACTTGAGATTCCCAGAGTTCGGAACCCCGGAATAGAATCTCGACCATCTGATCAGTGGGATAGATATGAACCGTTAGATCACTAGAGTCGAAGACCAAGCTTCGGATTGCTAGGAGGAATCACAACCGTTGGTTGTTGTAAGATCAGGAGGGAGAGAGATTTGAACCTCAACCATCTGATTGATCAAGAGTGAGCCATAAGATTTGGAAGTGTGTGGAACAACAGTCATTGGATCCGGAGGAAGTGCACAAGGTTTATTCCTTTAGAGTGCACATGAGGAGAGTCGACTTGCAAGTTTGTGAAGTCCCAAAATCATTGGGACCACCCACCGCCAGAAGACAGGTGGCAGTCGATCAACATTTGACTGACCCGCGGGAGGGAAAAGTCAAGGGGAAAATTTGTGAAAACTCACGAAACACGAACTCGTGAAAATATCCCAACCCTTGATCAAGGAGAGATCTAGACCATTGATTGTCCAGGGATAATTTCAGAGTTTCGGGATATCGGGGATCAGGAGCAGGGAGGCAAGCGATTTTTCGACTTCATGAAATGCGAAGTCCCAACACAAGAAGGAATATATCTGATCCGTCAGATCATGAGAGAGTCATGACCTTTGATTTGGCACTCTGAAATATCAACATTTTGGGAGTTAGGAGGATGGAGGTTAATCGCATCGGGAGTTCCTGATACACGAAATGATGACACACTCAAAGGATGGGCCCTAGGTCATGGCGAATGGTCATATGAGTGGAGATAAGAAAAGGATATAACATATGTTAAGCCCTTTTCAGAGTTTTGGGAGTCGGGGGGAGTCAGGGTTGGCTCATACGTAGAAGTCTCAAAATCGCGAAACGCAATGCGTCCTTTCGGTTAAGTCTGTGGTCATGGTGAATGGTCCCCTGTCGGGATTTCAGAAACTGTGAGGATCAAGTTTGGCTCACATGTAAATCCCCGAAATGCGAAGTCCCTAAACACCATTTGTGTAGGCATGTAGTCACAATTCGTGGTCGTTTGGAGGTGAGGCTCACGCTTGGTGTTTATTTGTGCAGGGCAAGTTTCATAAAAGGACATGTGGATTTTGTTCGTGGGATTCTAGAAGGGAATCGAAGAGCTGATCCAGCCAATAGATTTGAATGATCTAGTGAATGGGAGGTCAGCAGACCCTGCTGAGGTAGGGGGTCTGCATCAGGTGGTATCAGAGCTAATTTTAAATTTGTTTGCAGACAACAAACAAAAGGAGAAAGGAGGAAAGTTGGTATCATTTGTGGTATCAAATAAATTTAATTTATGTTTGTAGGTGACACAGTGAAAAATCATGCCATCGAGAAGGTGCAGAGAAAATACAGAAATGGAAGAAGAAATGAGGCGACTCTGAATAAGATTGGATTCCATGAAGACAACACAGAGAAGAGCACCAGACGTTGGTGATATCAGTGAAGCTGAGAGCGAAGAAGTAATAGGCGAAGAAAATGACGTAGAGGATGCTGCAAAAGATCGCTTGATAAAAGATGTTTCAAAGATAGGAGCCAGAGAAAGGATAGAGGTACCTATGTATGAAGGCAATTTAGAAGTTGAATAATTGTTAGATTGGGTATGTGCTATGGACAAATACTTCGATTACTAAGATATTGAAGAAGACAATATGGTGAAGCATGCAGTGACAAGACTGAAAGGTCATGCAACATTATGGTGGGATGAACTGCAAGTCGAACGCATGAGAAATGGTAAGTAGAAAATTAAAAGCTGAGATAGGATGGTAGCTAAGTTGAAAGCCAAATTTATCCTAAAGGATTACCAAATCAATCTTTACAAAAGATTGCAAAACCTGAAACAGAGGGGTTTATCAATGGAGTACACTGAATAATTCTACCGGCTGAACATCGGCGATGGACAGAAAGAGAATGAGGATGAAAAGATAGCCAGATATATCAATGGGCTGATATATGCAATCCAAGAGGAGATCAACATGTTGTCTGTTAGTGAAGTCGAGGATGCTTATCAAGAAACCTTGAAAGTTGAAGAAAAATTGGCTAGGAAGAAAAGCCAACGAAGAAGAGGAGGAAATTCAAGCAGAGGCAAGGGAGCCATTAGAGAGAAGTTACAGGAGTTGAATTATGAAGCTGACAAACAACATAGTCACCATGAGAAGGGTGGAATTTCTAAAGAAGGATAGCATGGAGGAAGAATTTCTTTTTCCAGAGGTAGAGGAAGAGCCAGAGGAGGCATGGTTAAATGTTATACCTGTAGAAAAGAAGGACACAAATATTGGGAATGTACCAACAAAAAGAGAGAAGGAGGTGGAAAAGCACACATTGCTGAAGCACAGAAGCATGTGGAAGTAGAAGCAACAGAAAGAAGAAGAAACCTCATGATGAGGAAGATCCTTCTTAAACCAGAAAAGGAACCAGAGGAACCAGTTCAACGAACAAGCATGTTCAGAACTACTTGCAAGTTGAAAGACAGAGTTTGCAAGGTGATCATAGAAAGTGGGAGCACTGACAATCTATTATCCATGAAGATGGTGGAAAATATGGAGCTGGAGACAATTGCACATCCAAATCCATACAAGGTATCATGGTTTCAGAAAGGACATCAAGTCATGGTAAGTCAACAATGCCAAGTTGAATTTAAAATAGGAGGTTATATGGATGAAATATTGTGTGATGTAATTCTTAAGGATGTCTGTCATATTTTATTGGGGAGGTCGTGGCAGTATGACCAAAAAGTTATTCATGATGGAAGAATACCTATACCCTAGAAAGGAATGGTAGGACACATATGTTGTTACCCATATAAGACAAAGACAAAAAGAGAGAATATAGTTCAAGCATACTTCTCATGAGTGGGAAGAAGATCTTGAAAGAAGTCAAGAAGGACAAAGAAATGCAGTTTTTTGTAGTGAAGAAGCCTAGAGTTGTCCTTATGAATACGTATGTAGAAGACTTGCCTATAGAAATCCAGGAACTGTTAGAAAACTTTCTTGATATAGTCGTGGATGAGTTACCACACTCATTTCCACCCATCAGGAGTATAAGCCATCATATTAACCTTATTCCAGGAGCTAGTTTACCAAACAAAGCAACTTATTTGACACCCAGAGAGAATGAGGAGGTCAAAAATCAAGTCCAGGAGTTGTTGGATGAAGGGTTAGTCAGGGAAATACTAAGCCCATGTGCAGTACCAACTGTATTAAGCCTAAATAAATATGGAGGATGGAGGATGTGTACAGATTCTCAATCCATCAACAAGATAACCCTTAGGTACAGATTCCCTTTACCGAGGATAGATGATTTGATGGACAGTTTGAGTGGAGCAAGCTATTTTTCCAAGATAGACTTGAAGAGAGGATATCATCAAATATGGATGAGAGAGGGAGATGAATGGAAAACAACATTCAATACAAATGAAGCATTGTTTGAATGGTTGGTCATGCCGTTTGGGTTGACAAATGCACCAAGCACATTTGTGAGGTTAATGAATGAAGTGTTGAAAGACTTCATAGGAAAATTTGTCATAGTATATTTGGATGACATACTAATCTTCAACAAGACAAAGGAAGAACACTTAAGACATTTGACATCAGTGATGGAAAGGTTGCAACAAGAGAAATTGCTAATAAATATGAAGAAGAGTTCTTTTATGAAGAAGGAGCTCATATATTTGGGTTTTGTAGTCTCTTAAAATGAGTTGAATATGGACCCAGAAAAGGCGAGAGTGACCAAAGAATGGTCATCACCGAGCAATATATTTGAGGTAAGAAGTTTTCATGGGTTAGCGAGTTTTTATAGAAAATTCATCAAAAATTTCAGTGGCATATGTGCACCCATACTGGACATTATGAAGAAGAAACACAAGTCCTTCAATTTGACAGAGGAAGCTAAAAAAGGTTTCAAAGTGTTGAAGGAGAAAATCACAGATCAACTAATTCTGGTCTTACCAGATTTTGGAAAAACATTTTAGGTGAGATGTGATGCAAGTGGATTAGTTATTGGAGCGATATTGAGTCAGGACAATAGGCTAGTTGTTTATTTAAGTGAGAAACTGAATGAATCCAAGCAAAAGTATTCCACGTATGACAAGGAATTTTATGCAGTGATTCAAGCTTTGAAAAAATGGAGGCACTATCTAATTCCTAAAGAATTTGTCTTGTACAATGATAATAAAGCTTTGTAATTTATTACTAGGCAAAAGAAGTTGAAATAGAAACATGCAAAATGGGTAGAATTTATGAAAAATTTTACTTTTTTTATTAAACACATTGTTGGAATCGCTAACAAATTCGCAAATGCTTTGAGCAGGAGGAGTTTTATTTTACAGGAATTCCAGGTGGAGACCTTGGGGTTCGAATGCCTCAAGGAGATGTATAAAGAAGATGCAGATTTCAAAGAGGCTTATGAGGCATGCAAGAATCCTTTGTTGGGAGACAGAAGCCCATGGACTGAATATTTGATCCAGGATGGATTACTGTTCAAAGAAAGCCAATTATGCATTCCGAAGTGCTCAATGAGAGACAACCTACTGAAAGAGAAACACAGTGGCGGTTTAGATGGACATTTTGGTCACGATAAGACATTTATGTAGCTGAGAAAATTGTATTATTGGCTGAGCATGAGAGAAAAAGTGAAAATGTTTGTGAACAAATGCATAATTTGTCAGTATGCAAAAGGAAGACAACAAAAAACTGGTTTGTATCAGCCATTACCAATTCCAGAAAGGTCGTGGGATGAAATCAATATGGATTTTGTTTTGGGATTGCCTAGAACTAAAAAAGGGATCAATTCCATATTTGTTGTAGTGGACAGATTCTAAAAAATGGCACATTTCATACCATGCCAAAAGAAAAGCGATGCCACACACATCGCAAATTTATTTTTCAGAGAAGTAGTGAGACTACATGGATTGTCGAGAAGCATAGTTTCAACCAGGGACACCAAATTCGTAGGAAACTTTTGGAGAAATCTATGGAAGAGGATGGGGATGAACTTTTCCTTTAGTTCATCATATCACCCTCAAACAGATGGACATACTGAAGTAGTAAACATAAGTCTCGGAAACTTATTGAGAATTTTAGTCACTGAGAAAGGTCGACAATGGGATCAGATTTTGGCACAAACAGAATTTGCATTCAACAATTCAGTGAACAGGAGCACAGGAAAAAGTCCATTTGAAATTTTGTATGGTATACAACCAAGAGGGATTACAGAGTTGAGATATTTGAATCAATATGAGTTCAGAAGTGTCAGAGCAGAGGATTTTGTGACAGAGATGCAGAAACTCCATGACAAAGTAAGAGAACAGCTACAAGACAACAACTAGAAATACAAGAGCAGAGATGATCAAAAGAGGAGAGAAGTTCAATTCGAAGTTGGAGATGAATTTTTATCTCATTTGAGAAAATAGAGGTTTCCAAGAGGAACATATAACAAATTGAAGATCAAGAAGATAGGACCATGCAGGATTCTCAAAAAATTCACAACCAATGCTTATGAGATTGAGTTTCCAGACAATGTTGGGATATCGTCGATATTTAATGTTTCATACATGTATCTTTACAGGAGAGATGAAACAAGAGAATCAGATGATCATAAATAAATTGAGTTGGAAGAGAAATTTCCCACAACAAAAAAACCTCAGATGGAGAAAATTATTGAATAGAGGGATGGAAGGAAAACCAGGAGGAAGACATATCCTAAGTACTTAGTGAAGTGGAAAGATCATCTAATGGAAGATGCAAGTTGGGTCACATAACCTGATATTTTGAAGCATGGAAAGAAAGTGCAAGAGCTCATGGAAAAGAGTCCATGAAAAGTTTTAACCAGAATTGTATGATGCAAGAGCATCACCTTCAAAGTCAACAACACATGCATGTAGGCAGATGAATGACGTCTCTACAATGAAATAATTTAAAATCAAGCATTTAACTCGGAATTTAATCAGTTGTTGAGATATTTTTGAAAACAACATTTTAAAAGGTAACTTGTTTGTAAAGTCTTGAAGGACTGTAAGAAATTGCAGATATGGAGTGTCGACTCTATCTAACAATAACTAGTAGTTATTGTAATAGGACAGAGTAGGTAATAGGATTTAATTTGAAATGATAGATTTCAGAACAGGACAAGAGAGCTCGTGGAGCGGTCCTTAGATAGTTTTTCATTGTTGCATTGTAACATAAGAGAATGGATAGACAGACTAGAGAGATCAATAGAGCAGAATAGAGTAGCATAAACACTATGTATTTTGTTTTCATGAATGAATAGAACAGACAGAAATTGTCCCAAATAATTGGACTGTGTTCATTTCATGTGTGATTGAATGAATGTTATTTTGTGTGTATGATTTATTATAGTTAGTTCATGTATGGTTATTAAGAAAGATTAACTGTATGAGTTCTTGATGAAGCTAGTTGAGTTTCAATCATTTCTCTTCTGATACTTGTATGCAAGGTGTGCATCTCGAGCATAAGGAGTGTGTTGATTGAGTCTCAGATTGACTCGGAGAAGTTTAAAGGGAATCAAAGAAACCCATACTAGGTGAAAAGTGTGTACAACGTCTAGAAGCCAACAAGCTTCAAAGAACCAACACAGAAGAATGCCAGGTGGGCGAGAGAATTTTCTTTTCAAGAATATCCTTCGAACTGAGTTATTCGAAATCCTGAGAACACAAGGTGTGTGTGGGAGATCGAAATCATTTCAAGGACAAAATCTTAGAAGAGATAACACTTTTCCCAAGTCTTGATGGGATTCCAGAGATAGATTCATCGGGAGAACAAAGGTTTGGAACCTTTGAAAGCAGATAAATCTTCCAAGGTGGAGAGATATATGAAGATTAGGAGGAAGAGTGACTGTGATTGTTGGATCATAGGGAATAATATCGGCAATCGTCGGATCAGAAGGAGGTGCATGAATTTTATCACTTCATGTACAGAGGAGAGAGAAGCTATCAGAATTGAAACTTGATATTCCTGGAGTCCAAAACCCTTGAATAAAATCTCAACCATCCGATCAGCGGGATAGATCTGAATCGTCAGATCATTGGAGTCGAAGACCAAGCGTCGGATCACCAGGAGGAATCACAACCATTGGTTGTTGTAATCTCAGGAGGGAGAGCTATTTAAAACTTGAGATTCCCGAAGGCTGGAGCCCCGAAATGTTGAGGTGGAACCTCAACTATACGATTGATCAAGCGTGAACCATCACCTCTAGAAGCGCGTGGACCAACAACCATTGGATCCAGAGGAAGTGCATGAGGTGTCAACTTGCAAAGTCACAAAGTTTCGAAATCATTGGAACTTCCCATTGCCAGAAGACAGGTGGTATCCGATCAACATTTTTTTGACCAGCAGGAGGGAAAATTCAAGGGGAAAATTTTTGAAAACTC
>JZKD02S2444223.1:137469-155198 GCA_000966675.3 Picea glauca | reverse complement strand
GGTTCATTAAACATACTCTGAGGGACTCATCCGAAGGATGAGCTTACATCGACAAGCATATGTTATCCTCCTCAAGCTTGTGTAAAAATAAAGAGGTACTCGGCAGAAATGGTGGTGGAAATTTTGGGAAAGGGATGTGTTTTCGTATTCATATTAATGGCAGTAAGAGTCGCTCTTGAAAATGACACCCCCTATTCGTCATTTGAATCTGGGTTTGGAAATCCATTTGTCTCTTTTTCAAATTGTTACAGGGGCATATCTTGGGTCGTCTTTGAGTAAGTGCATCCAAGTCCTTGGTCGTGTCATTCATATGTTCAAGAGAAGTTCACACGAGCCCTCTATTGAGTCGGCCATTTGCAGTTGTCCATTCTTACTATGTTGGTCTTCCCTGTGTCTTTTTCGACCCGTATTCATACTTTGTTTCATCCTCAAAATCTGTTACTTATTTCATGTCATTGATGGGGGATACATCAATGACCTCCTGTGGTGAGTCTTGTTCCGTCGACTCCAACTCATTATCCGGAAATGAGACGTAGAAACCATTTAGTACCTTGGAACCTGCATACCTTAATGGTATATCTCTTCACTTTCTACAGGGGTTTCACATCATTGATCCCTGATCGAGAGATTTTTCCAAATGCTCGACTTCAGCTCATTCATTCGCATTCATTCGGATTGTACTTTGGTACCTTGGGATTCATTGAAATCAATGGTGATCTCCCTCACACTTGTTAACAATTTTCATCAATGACCGGTAATCAAGTGGTTTCTACCATCTTCAACTTCAGCACACGTAATCACATGGTTAGATTTGTACTTTTAGGTGATGGGATTGAAGTCTCATCTTTTTTATCCAGGCTGTGAAGGAGTATGTATGATTTGTATCGGCACATAGATCCACTTTGTATTTCATGTGTCTATGTTGTCTTAATTCAAGTCTTCTCGCATAGATCCACAGTGTATTCCTGGTGGCTATGTAGTATTTTGACGGCATGGATCCACAGTGTATGATTGGTGTCCATGACCTACATTTATGATTCCATTCATTCATGATCTGAGCATGGGAATGCCTACCTCAGAACTGGTATTATATTCTGTATATGCTTGGCTATTTACAGGTTTTCGATTAAGTGTTCTCCTTGTTTCTGACACACACACGCATTTTACAAAGTATTTTGGATGTCACAAGTTCTGGCCTCATACTTTGGGGGGGATTTTGTTACACATGATTTTAGTCACTCTGGTGATGTCTCTACAAGTGATGTATTCAAGCTCCAACAAGGAATTTTTTCCTGAGAAAAGTGACTGTTGTCTCCTTCCAAAAAACACATTTTTAAGATGAGTTCGCAGGCTTCCTATATTATAGGGTGCAATAATCCTTCATTCTCGCAGGCAACTCAAACTTAGGGTGTGAACTGTTCGTAGTATGCTCTATAGGTAGGGTGTGAACCTATTTCAAAGCTTGGAAAAGAGAAGAGGTCACGAAGATTCTAGCAGGGAATATTCTAGAAAATGAGTTGGCATTCGCATGGTTGGCATCCTACTGACTTCTCAGATTTAGTGGGATCATCCTCATCCATGTAACCATCTCTCCTTCTCCTATATATTGAAAGGTTTCTCATGGAAAACGTTAAACAAGATTGAATGAAGAATTGGTGAAATAATTGTGTGAAGAACTCTGCTTGGATAGAAGCTTGAAGACTCCATTTGGTCCATCAAGTTGTATTAAAAATTCTTCATGCAAGTGTAGAGCAAGTGTGTGTGTTGGAACCAAGGGTCACTGAAAGGAAGCTTGTGACATCAAGGTGATTTGGTTGTATCTTCTACTTTCATTTAATATAATACAACGACATGTCCCTTTCCCATAAAATCACTCTTATTTTATTGCATAACTCCTTGATCATATGCATAGGTTGACATTGAATATACTTTGCTATCTTCACTTTGGTTGGTTTGTGTTGTCTTAGACCTGATTTCACAAGAGCACTGGAGTGAAGCGGGAACAACAGAGACCTAAGGAAGCGATATAAAGGTATGTCACTCATTCCTTCTTATTAGTAGATTCAATGAATACAACTTAGGGAAAGAGTCGTGTCTTGTCCTGTTTTGTTCTAGATCCAGGTGGATCTGTTAGTGTCCGCACCTACCGATTTATCCGATAACAAGGCCCCTGTCGGGATTTCAAAATCTGTGAGGATCGAGTTTGGCTCACATGTAAATCCTCGACATGCAAAGTCCCGAAACACCTTTTGTGTAGGTGTGCAATCATAGCCCGTGGCCTTTTGGAGGTGAGGCTCGTGCTTGGTGTTTAGTTAGATAGGGAGAGTTTCATAAAAGGACCTGTGGATTTTGTTCATGGGATTCCACCAAAGAATCAAAGAGATTCTCTAGCTCGTAAATTTGAACAATCCAGTGACCAGGAGGTCAGCAAACCTTGCCGAGGTAGGGGGGTAGGGGGTCTGCATCAAAATGCTATAGAGAAGGAAATTTTTAAAGCAATAGTTAGTGATTGTTTGTTCGTGTAATATGAAGAGTACACAGTATATGTATAATTGAGAACTTATGTATTTGTATGTGTTCTCTTCTCTTATTCCCTTTCATACACTACCAATTTCTATTGTCTCTTCTTGAATCAACAATCAAGCATGTTAAAGTATGCATGAGTATCTATGTGATGACCTGTTTAGAGCCTAATGAACGTGAAAAGCATAGTAAAAATGGTCTTAACAGAAAGGAAATCATCTAGACTCAATGGTAGATAATGTAAAGTGTCCCTAGAACTCCTTATGGAAATTTCAAGAGCCATAATGAGTGCTCAAAAGACGAATGGGAAAATTAGAAAAGAGAGAAAAAAAGACACATGGCACAACCCTATTAGTTTATTGCAGATCTTCTCCTTCAAAAAGAAACTTTAAGGAAATTATAGCACCCCAAGAGAGGTAAAATAGGAAACCTCGGGGCTTCAAGCAGTCATTATGAAATATTCAACACATCTTCATTTATTATAGCACAATAAATGTTATGTGTCTTCTTTCCAAGGGGGGCAAGTTGCATAGGAAAATATCAACTTTCTATTTTGAGAAAAAAAATGTTAGCATTTTTTTCTGGGATGCTTGCAAATAGAAAAACCAAGGCCAAAAGTTAATACCATGTCCCAAAACGAATCAATGTTTTTAAGGACATTAAATCTAATCTCAGTTCATTATTAATTTGGAATCCGGATTTAAATGCTAAGGGTTTAAAATTGAGAGGTACAAGGTACTAGCATATTGTAGCAATGTCACCTTTGGTGACAATATCAACAATTAGATAGTGGGTCAAGAATTTTTCTTCTCATAGATGTCATAAATGTTGCATAATTGCTTAAGAAAAAATACTATAAGAGATCTCATCTTTGGTTCATGGCATATCCATTTTCATGTTCTAGGCAAAGATTTAAAATCAAGGTTTCATAAGGAAAAACGTTTCTATGTTACATTCACTTGGAACAATGATTCTCAGCATTGTTTTTCTCAACCTGGATTTTTCAATCCTCTAAAAATCCTTTGATTTGATACAAGGTAAACCTCCATGAAGGTGTACAATATTTTTAGGGTAGATCACAACTACTTAAGATGCAACGTCTAGAAACATTACCATTTAACTTTGAAATAAAATCACACAAAAAGCATGATAAGCATAGAGGAGATGAAATGGGTCTATGGATACAATATTATTGCTTTCTAGGGATACAATCTTGTCTCATATTCTCTTGAAATTGTCTCCATGAACAACTACAAATCCCTTAGTCATGAGGGTTCTAAGAGCATTGTGAATCTGAAAGAAACCCATGGAAAAATTGATTAATCATGTGAGCATACCAATGTTTCTAATCAATACAGCTAGTTAGTTCAACCACAACATACAATAAATCAATTAATCAAGTTAGTACATGTAGGCATGCTTTAATTGTACATACACAGAGAGAACCCTTACATCATGAAGGTTAACTTTGACATATGCCTTCCTTCACATCTCCTCTAAAAGTTGGTAGTTCATTCATATATCATAGATTAGGCTTTTGGTACTAGAAAAATCAATACATTGCTTACCTAAAGAAATCAAGAATATGTCACCTCTGATGTTCGAGTAGATGGTCCTCTATCCTGCATGTTTTCCATGATATTATTTCTAACTTCTATAACTATATTGACACACCTTATTCTTTCACTGGAAGAAAATTCCGTTGTAACGAGATCCATGTCGAATGTCCCTATCACTGTGACACAATGGATTCATTGAAATTACTGGTGTATACCATAGACCTAGCATAAATGGATAAAGACAACTAAGGCATAGTTCTATATATGCAAGTGAAACTAGCACGTCTCCTAACCTATATAACAATATTTATGATCTCATGTAAACTAACCACCTCTATCAAGAAAGTTGTAGGATTTACTAGTAGCATGATCAGTTGTAGATTGTTGAAGGGAAACTTCAAGAAACCTCAATGATTCAGCCACATCACAAATTTCAACCTGCACAAACCACCTATGTTAAGAATGACTTATACACTTTCAGGATTCATTACCCTATGAGATATATATACATGATTTTACATTCTAATATGAATAACATTCACTTTGGTTTACTTACAAAAATAGTTCCATGTACAATATTCTATTGATGCCCGAGGTTGGTTTCTTACCCACTCAGAGAATTGAATACAAGCATTTTCTTCACTAATTCATTTTAGGCTTTCAATTTGTCTAGGCGTTGCCGTAATTACTGTAAATTTAATCAAGGGACAAATATGGATTTAGCACATGTAGAATTCCATTTCTCTATGTATAAACGTCATACGAGAGAGAGAGAGAGAGAGGGAGAGAGAGAGAGAGAGAGAGATGGATGAATCACTCTTTGACTCTATTTTCAGTAATTCTTTTGGACATATGTGAAAAAAACCTTTTTACTGATGCTAGGGAAGTTTCCCCTCCGACGCATTTCAACATAACCACCTTTTTACTGTTGCCAGGGAAGTTTCCCCTCCGATGCATTTCAACATAACCATGGGTAATATCTTCAACAACCTCATAAGATATTTTTGGATGCATATGTTTTCTTTCATAAATGATATATGAAGTTAGGGTTGACACATCCAATGTGTCCAATCTTAGGTCCTATAATGAGAAATAAAGTAATTCCAGTCATGTAAATTGAAAGAATATCTAGTGCATTTGAAGCCATCCTAAGCAATATACATAATTCCATACCTCGAGCTCTTCATAATGCAATGAAACAAGATTCTTTGCAAGGCGCCCATCAATATGCTCATCAACTTTTCCAAGAACCAAATAAATTAGATCAAACCTACAGGTGTAACCCATAAGTTTTGTGGATTTGAAAAGTAAACAAACCCCAGAAGGATTCATACCATCTGCAGAACACTGACTAAACTTTACCTAGAGAGAAATGTTGGATGAGTTTGGATATTGTCAATAACTAAAAGTATGGTATTGTAGTGGAACCACTAGGGTTGGCACAGGATAATAGATATGTCCTGGTATTAAGAGTGCTATGATACCATCCTTAGAAATTGACACATTCTATTGTTCCATTCACCTGCCTCAAATAAAAAAACACATTATGAGATGATAAACAAATGTAGGAAAAACAATAGAATGTGGGTAAGCTCAATCAAGGAAAAACCACTAAATGCACAATATCTTCTCTACTGATTTGAAAATAAAGGGAAATCCCACCTTATGTAGCATTCTTCGATCATTATATGAAATCTTTTCAAACTCATCTATGTAACAAATGCCTCTGTCACTCAAAACTAGTGCTCCACTTTCTAATACCTATTACATTAAAAAACAAATCAATAATCCAAAATTTTAATGGAACAAAAAGTGACATATCAAAGTTCCATTTCCAATCATTAAAAGATTCAATGATGCATGTCAAAGTCATTAAACATACAGTTTCACTAGTTTCAGGATCCCTTGAAACATAAGCAGTCAAACCAACTTCAGATCTTCCTCGACCACTTGTATAAATACCTTGAGGAGCCAACTTGTGCACATACTGAAGTAGTTAGGACTTAATCGTACCTGGGTCCCCAACAAGAAGAATGTTGATGTCACCATATAATTACAAAATAATGATACAAAGGGAGGCTGGAAATATACACAAAAGTGAATCTCCTTCATACAATTAGAATGGTGAAAAGTTTATGATTGAGAAACCTATGGAATGGAGGAGAGATTAGTAGATTATACCTCAAATCCACTAGATGGTAGTGTTGACGACTGAAAACGTCAACGAAGTTTCACACCCGCAAATTGTTGCTAAAGCCTATTATTATAAAAACCAAATAATACCAGTGGGTAGGACCCCCTTGAAGTGTTCATTTTTTATGTTGAAATGATGTGCGACACGGCTCACATGGTTGATGAATATCTTGTTGTTATTGGTTATGAATTGAGCTTATGAAGTGTTGATTCCCTATGTTACTACATCCTATGCTATTCATTAATGTCATTGTTGTCTATTCTTATCGCACCTGCATAACAAACATGTTAGTAAAATTACATGAAGGGTAGTTTTGAGAGAGGCAAAATACTAGAACAAATGAAAGGGAAGGGGACCTAGTTCTACAATATCACATGTGAATAACTTAAAGGAAATGAGAAACAATTGCAAGGGGAATATTCTAAAGATATCCTAACTATACTACATGCATGAAAGTACTTGATGATTATTGTTAAGCCCTAGATAGCAAGTAAATGGTTATGAAATTGTGATTAAATTACATGTTTAATATCCATATGGTGTGAAATGTTGGTGGCGCACTTGGCAAGGTGATAGTGCTAATGGTTATGAAATGGTTAATTGAATTATGTGGCCGATCCACATATGGTATATTTGGATAGATTGAATGTCGGTGGCTCATTTGACAAGGTGGTGAATGTTAATGGTTATGCATTTTTGTTTGATTTATATATTAATAAATTAGATATATGATATGGAAAGCACATTTGGCAAGTGACCTATGGAGATTCCAATGCAGAGTTAAATTAATGGCATTAATTGGAAGTTGGTTGGCATGTACTGATGAGTAAATGAACTGTGGGTGGAGGCGACATACATTTACTGCATGTCACCTTTACCCCTCCTATTAGCCGCCACTCTAATCAGGCTATTGTTTGATCTTGCTGTTGTGGTTATGATCCAAAATTTTAGTAGGGAAGAATCGCTCGGCTAACTCTCGTTTTAAGGAAATTCCATTATAGGTATGTATTTTTTTGCCATTTGTGATTCTTCTCTGGTTATGAAATGATTATTGGATCAGATGTATGGGTTTGTTTTTTCCTAAGTGTTGCAATTGTGTGAACTTTGGGTTTTTGGAATGAAGAGTGGATGGTTCTTTCTGTAACAATTTTGAGTTCATCGAGGTTATTGATCTTCCTGGGTGATGGCTCCTTGTTATCACTATTGTTTGGTTGGAGGGTTTTTGTTTATTCCTGGGTGGATAGCTATCTTCACACACTGTCACTAAATCTGGTCTCAGGCTTTTATGTGTTTAATGGTTGGAGGTTTTCTACATCACTATGTTTTTTTCACTTCAACATTGGTTGATTTCACCACCAGGGGTCACGAAATCAAGTTCTTGTTCTTCCTCCGCCCTATCTTCATCTTTGTTCTATGATTGTTGACCGAAGGGCATGAGGGTTATACCCTACATTCGTTAAGTAACCTTTTCCAAGCCAAACTAGAGCCCTACCTTTCGGTTATAGCACCTGTCATGGATTTGTTCCTGACCACGAATGAGTCGTGGTTCGTCCTGTATACACCGTGGCCTTGGAGTTTTTTCCATTACAAAGAGTGGATCTGCTCTCCCTGTGTTGACTACATAACAACATTGGCCCTCCAGTCTAGAAATGGTTCAAGAAGACCAGCCTGGCATGTTTTTTTATAACTCGGTTGTTGTTGGATGGTTGTATAATTGTCGACTATTTTGAGAACAAGCTCGCCCAGTTGGTCATATGACAGTCGTGTTGGTTGGTATATAGTCAATGTCTTGGTTAGAATAGTGGTAAACCCTACATCACTAGTTGCACTTTCAAATCACACAATTACTCTCCTTATGTTGATAGCTCAGTATTCTTAATGGAAAGGGCCTCTGCCCCGATTCGATTGGATGCGTGGGTATGCGTCATTGATACAACTTGTTAGGTTGTTGATTTTTTAAGACAATGATGAGTTATTTGGTAGATACACAACCACATGTATTTTCACTGATGATTATTTGAATGTTTAGCTAGCATTGGTGAAAATTCTTGACGTTGCTCATGTCATGTTGTGTGTTTTCAAAATAAATAATGGTCATGGTAATTGGGGTTTTCTCTTGGGGTCGAACGATTGTTGAACTGGATGATTTTGGGAACTATATCCTTATGATTGTTTGATTGTTTAAGCCTGAAATTGCACGGCCTGGTTGATCAAAGTTGGGATAAATCGAAGTAATATTGTGTTGGGTTGATGATCCTGCAACGAATTGAGCTACTGTCATGACTGTGTGTTTGTTTTGGTAAAATGGAAATATTGCATCATGTTTTTTGGGTAGCTCTGCACTGTGTATAGTATGGATATCTTGGGTTTCATGGAGATTTAATCATGTTTATCAATCATTTATTATGAAGGTAATGTTTTCGAGGCTTTTTCATGTTGGATAGATGGCCCAGCTCTTTAAGCCATACTTAATTTTTTTTTTTTTACAGTGGCAGAATTACATTGCCTAGGCAAGTTACCCTGTGCATAGCTAGTGTCTAAACGGTGGTTGTTGGTTGTATATTTGAATATCAATTCAGGTTGCAGTTTGATCTTGGTTCTTTGGTTTCTGCCTATATACATGTTAATGAATATCATTTCTTTTGATGGGCTCTATTGCAGTAATAGTGAATTCATTATTATTTTGAAAACATGACTTTTGAGTATGGTTGTGGATTGAAGAAACACATGGGTAGTGGTTGTTTTCAATGGTTAACAGAGTGGGATGACTATTGTTTGGAAATTGTTATAGGAGGAAAATAAGGGAACAAAATCCTTTTTACATATTGTATAGGATGCCTACTATTTTTTGATGGCATTGTGTTGGATATTTGATTATGAACAATGAACTAGTTAAATACACAGAAATTATTTTTTAGTCAAGTTATTGATGGTTAACACATCTCCTTTCGCATAATGTTTTATGGATCACTTAATCAATTCCATGAATAGTAATCATCCTTCTCCCTTCCATTATTTCACTTTTTTCTAATTACAAACCCCGTCACCTCCCATAATCATTTTTCACTCCCTGTTCTGAGATTGATTACAGTCAAGATAATTTATGTGCTAAAATGGATGAAGGTGGCAATGTCTTGTGTGGATTGAAGTGAGGTTTTATTGGTTTTATTTACAGTTTATTGTTGTTTTCATTGATCAGTGACCATGTCTTCTCCCTTTTCATTATATCATATTTTTTCTCAATACAAACCCCTCACATATCCCAGGACATTTTTCACCCCCTTTCTCATTAATTAACAGTAAAACAATTTGTATGGATTGGATTGCATGAGTCTGATACATTCTGAGCCAAATCTATTTCATATTTTTAAGAGTTGTTATGTATGGTTATTTAAAAGACTATTTTCTAATCGATCACGCATGCATGATGAGTTTTTTTTTTAGTCGAGGAAGCCATGGCCGAGGAAACAGAGGTAGAGGTAACTGAAACTGAGGCCCAAGAAGGTCGAGGTTCTCCATACATTTTGACACTGATTCAGAAGATCTTGGCCAATTTTTTCATGGCGTATTATTTAATTGGATTGGGCAGGGAATATTCCAACCTAGGCCTGAAAGGCCTCCTTTCCAAGCCCCGCTAGCACCCGGTATCCCTGTACCTCCTCATGTCTCATTACAACCTGAAGTCCTTGAAAATGATGAATGGTAGGAGATCATCCACCCGACAGTCTCCCAACATCGTGGCTGGCCCAACTTGTCTTTTCCTACCCCTCTGTCGGTTAACCGCTTTTCCCAAGCTGCCCCAGACCAATCTCTAGTGAAATCCTCCCATGCTAGCAAGAGATTAAAAAATGAGGCCCACCATGCCCTTGATAAAGGAAAAATCGTTGTTTCCCCCTCCTCGCCCTCCAATGGCTGTAACAAATCCATGTCTTCTTAGATGTATTTGAGGGACGATTGTTCCCACGTGATCAATGAGATTAATCCTAAAGGCTCTGCACAACCAAAGGAAAATTCAGGAAAATCAAGAGGTGACAACAACAACTAAGGAAGGGTTGCATCACAGACTGGGAAATATGGATTTTGAGATTTTTTATTATATCTATTGTTTTATGAGAGTTGACTCAGGAATCTTTGGCAACATGTTTATTTTGGATATATGATTATTATTTTTGAAATAATTTCAAATTTCATGAGTTTAAATTACCAAAAGTAAATATGTTGATGGGAGACACAAGGAGGTGTGTTTTTCTTAACTAATCATTGTTATGATTGTTATGAACTAAAGGGAGTCACAAGGGGTCCCACCTACTAGTTATTATTTAATTATGACCCTGAATTATAATTATTATTCTTCCCCCTAACTAAAATTAGTTGAGTCTTTTAATTGACTTAACTAATGAGTTGGTTCAACTTATTCAACCAACTCTAATTTGTTAAAAGTGAAAAGGAAGGGAGGAACAAGAAGGAGAGAGAAGCAGGAGCATGCTAAGGTTTTCTCTTTGAGTTACGATGATATAGTTTAGTTTTCATTCATTCATATATTCATCACAGCCTAATTCTCTTTTGTGATAGCATGGTCTTATTATAGACAAAAATATTCAGGGTTGAATCAAATCATTCTGACACTTGTTTTTCAGAGGTGTTGATCTATCTTTGATAGTCTGTGTAGACTTGTTTGTTTGTGAATTAATTTTCATGATTGATAAGGCTATTGTGCAGAGTCGAGTGGGAAGAAATATGTGGCAGGATGATCCATATTTTAGAGTTCAGTTTTGGTTTTCTGTCAGAGGTCCTTTTGTATGTTCCATCAGGGATGTCTAAGTTTGACTTTGGTCCAAGATTTATGTATGAGATTTTGTAAAGAAAATAACTCTTTGGTGAATTGGAATGAAATAAAGGATTTATTTATGTCTCATATTCCTTGATTATTGTCTTGGCATATTCACTTATGTTCTTACATTTATTTCAACAACTATTATATTTAGAAAATTACATAAAAAGTGAATTTCCAACAAGTTTTTTGTTGATAAAAGACTAGCCTAAGCACTCGTAATTAATACTTGTGAGTTAGGATGTTATTTTTGTTGGCTATAAACATAGGGTGATATTCCCGTCTACTTTTATTTAGCCATGTAAAGTATGAAAATGATTGAGTAAGATTATTTCATATCTTTTCCTCAACATTTATTTGGCGACCATACTGGGGATATCTTCGATATCTCTCTGGTTAAAATTTTATACTCGATTTTATCGATACATCTTTCTTTTCTGAAATTGATTCTTTGACTATTTTTCTATTAATGATTGTTCCTGTTGCAAGGCAGCCAAATATCGAGACTGGTCTTAAAGACCATACCAGTATTTCTTTGAATCTATTTAACACCATTCTAGACACTTCTAATACATGTGTCGAACTTAATTGTTCTTGGGCAGCAATTGAACAAAATATTAATGGTCAAGAACAATTGGAGGCTAGATGTAGACAGCTTAGAAATCAACAGTAAACCTTGTTTCTTCGAGATTTGGCCTTTCTTTCATGTCCTTAGACTCTCGTGCTTCTAGAAGAAGAAGACGCTTGTCACTCTAAATCAATCCTATTGTTGAAATAGGAATAATAAACATTGTGTTATCTGCCCATCAAAGTTCTCTAAGGAGAACTTTATCTGATTCATCCATATCGTCTTTCTTTCCCTCATCTATCATCCACAAGATGGCATCTAGTGGTGTCTCTAGTGGCACCGGAAGTGCACCATATTCCCAATATTCATCGTCATTGGTGATTAGTATCTTGTATAGCCACCATATCTTGGTCCAATCTACTACAAACCCCACCAAATTCATTAAGAAGTATGGGCTTTTTCAATTCGAAGAAGATGCCACAACCACAATGTGGCATGTGTCCTCTCCTCTTAACCTAGCACCTGCTACTCACCCACTTCCAAAGTTTAAAGAGAATTTTCCTAAGTTTTCAGGAAATAACACTGTTAGTACTAACAAACACTTAGTGGCATTTTCTAATGCTTGTCATAACATAGGGGCCAACAACAATGACACTTGCATGCGCTTGTTTTTTAATTCCTTGGAAGGGAAGGTTGTGGTCGATTTCTTTGACCTTCTTTATAAGATCCTATCTACTTGGGAGGATTTAATATATTGGTTCTGATCCACTTATGGGCAATCCAAAAGCCCCACCGAGAATTTGAGCGAACAAGATAACGTCACTTATAAAGATGGTGAGACCGTCAAGTCTTTCAACTTGCTTTTCACCAAGTTGTACAATTAGATCCTCGAACTTATCTACCCTCAGAACCAAGTTTATTTCATGCATTGCCTTCTCCCTACTGTCATAGGCTTGAGGAAAAAGCCATTGATAATCTTGGTTCCACTCTGCATACTTTCTCAGAGTATGAAGAACAACTTGAAAGAACTGGTCTTCCCCAGGGAGAATCCATTAGACAAACAAACATGTCCGCTCTCTTACATCTAGTACAAGATATGAACAATCGTATGATAGCATTTGAGCGGAAGGGTATTGTCTCCCCTCTCACCCCTGGAGCTTCATCCTCTTCTACACCCCCCTTTAGAAATCTAGTTGAAAACAATTTTCAGCCTAAAGCTATCCTGCCTCGGAGTTGGTGTAACTTTTGCGAAGAACACCACGAAGAAACCACATGTGAGGTAAAGAAGAGTTTCAGAGACAAGATCATTGATAAAATACTAGAGGCTACTATTGCTTTCCTAGACTTTGCAGAGCCATAGGATTTCATGGTCATCAACACTAGGAACAAATCCTATGCTCCCAAGAGTAAAATTTGAGCCAAGGAGGCCACCTAGGGGAACGCCCACCCAGGGCGCACAAGTCAATCACCTAGGCGCAACACTTCTTCACCTTTTGTTGATGAATTAAATATATGTAAAATAAATGGTTCCCTTGGTATATAAGGTGAACCAGGACTAAAATAAAGCATTCTTACCTTTTCTTCTGAAGCTATGTGTCTTAGTTGTTTTCTTTTCTGAGTTTGCATTTTACATTCAGGACAATTTTGTTTTTAGGGTTTTCTGAAGAATAACCAGTGCGCCTTCATTCATGGCTTCCTATTGGTGACTTTGTTTTCCATGCTTCCACCTCTGAGAGAAAGATTATCTCATTAGCTAGCCACTCTCTCAGGGAGAAAATCATTTCCTTTGAGTTTTCTAAGGTAGAAGGGAGGGCGCACCAACTGGGGTTTGCGCCCTTGTTGGTTTCTTCTTTGTGAGAATGAAGTGAGTTCACCCTCTTCCATGGTTGCACTGGCCTTCTCCCACTAATCCCCAGAAGACACTTTGAGATCAACAAAACCTCTTGGACACTCTCGGGTCACCCCGGTCTGGATCCCCATTTTCTTGGTCACCCAAACTAATGGTGCGCCCCTGTTCAGATTTGCACCCCTCGGGAGAGTTTTTGGTCAGAAGTTGAGCTATGGCTTGCATGGTCACCTTCTCTTGTAAATCGCCTTCTTGGGAAGATCAATTGGTATCAGAGCCTCAAGATCCATGGAAAATCTTCCGATCTTGAAGATTGAGCCAAATTGTTTTTGGGGTTTTCATGAAATAATCCAGAGTTTGCCCATTCCAGGGTTTCCATTTTATGCAAGAAGCTCCACAGATCTCATAAGCCCCAAGGGCACCCACATCTCCATTTCCACAGAGAGGAGCTCCACAGATCTAAAACAATACATATCTCTCTCTCTAGACCAGTTCAGGCTCTGTTGCCTTAGGGTTTTGAGTCCTTTGTTCTCAAAATAGAGTCCTTTGTTCAGCATTGCAACCTAGGGGTGCCTTTTCTCTTCTGCTGGCCTCACAATGCCTCCACGCAAAGATCCTTTGGTAGTCAACTCAGATTCCAACACATCAAATTCCGTCCAAGATCTTGCCTCCGTCCTCAATGAGCTGCTCATAATGCACCAACAAAACAATACAGATCCATTCCGGTTGGACACTCGAATCCAACTACCCAAGTTTGTTAGGCAAACGAATGGTGAAATGGTGGATTCTTGGATCCATAGCCTATCCCCCTATTTCAACACATGTCCAGGCCTTATCAAGGAAAGAAAACTCCAGATTTTCGCCTTGCAATTAGAAGGACTAGCACAAACTTGGTGGGATACAAAGCAAGAGAAGACCACATTTGTGACAGATATTGGGGATGCTCCAGAATCCTCTACTTCACAACCCATCAAAACTTGGGCTCGACTTTTTGAAGATTTGAGAAATCTCTTCTACCCACCTGGGTATGTGCAATCCTTATGGATCAAATGGCACCAACTTCGACAACTCCCTTCACAAGGAGTGCAAGGCTACATAGACTTCTTCTGCAAGATGCGCCTCTTAATTCATGTTCCAGATCTAGAAGAGGTACTCATATTAAAATTTGTGGCTAGTTTATTAATTCAATTCTGTCAAGGAGTAGATTTGTTTGAAAATCCAACTTTAGATAAAATGTTTCATATATCTTTGGCTATAGAAAGGAAAGTTGCTCCTAGAGGTCGTATTCCTCAGCCCCTCCTTTACACTAACCCCCCCACCTCTCAACAATCCAGCTCCCATCCCTCAGCCCTCTTTCCACCTCCTCGGACTCAAAACCCCACACCCAATACAACTACAAGGACACCCTGGTGCTCATTCCACAAACTACTTCACACAATTCATCAGATTGTAGAATCCTCCAAAATATAAAAACCAACAAAACTCTACTCACTGAGCTCATTGCACCTTCCCAAGTAGAAGATACTGAAGAATTTCCTCTGGACAATCCCATAGAAGTAGATCCCTCATTGATTCTAATGATCCAGGAAGATTCGAACGCATCCACCCAACTCCTCTTCACCCATAACTACCAAATAAAAAACGCCTTGTCTTTACTGATTATGGACAATGGAAGACAGAAAAATTTGGTGTCTCAAGCTCTTGTCAATCGCCTTAATCTTGTCACCACTCCACATATGCAACCCTATCAACTCGGATGGGTCCAAAAGGATGGCCCTCGCCTCCTAGTTTCCAATCGTTGTCTGGTCACTTTCGCCATAGGCCAATTCAAAGATACTGTCCTCTGTGATGTCTCCCCCTTGGATTGTGCAGATTTGCTGCTTGGTATCCCATACCAAACCCAAAGAAATGCTATCTATCTATCCAAATCCCACCAATACAAAATTACCAAAGAAGGACACACTTATATCTTAACTACAGCAAAACCCAAACCCCCTTCTACCAAAAAACAAATCCCACATGTACACTTAAATCAATGTGTCTCTCTCTATTTGGTGCACCCAATAAAACCAAAAAATACAACACACACTGTTCCTGAAACTATGACTCCCCTCCTCCATGAGTTCGTAGAGGTATTTCAACCTCTGGAAGGAATTCCCCCCTCTCGCCACATTGACCATTCCATTCATCTCATCCCTGGATCTGCCTTACCTAAGGCCCCTACTTACCGGTTGGCCCCAACAGAAACAAAGGAAATGGAAAGACAACTAACCGACCTCATCAACTATGGCCACATCCAACCTTCCTCTTCTCCATGTTCTTCTGCCGCCTTTGTCATCCCTAAACGAGATACCTCAGAAATGCACCTTGTCAATGATTACCAAGCCTTGAACAAAGCCACAATAAAAAACCGTTACCCCCTTCCCGGGATTGAGGAACTACTCAACACCCTCCATGGAGCTAAGTGTTTTACTAAATTCGATTTGAAAACCGGCTACCATCAAGTTTGAATGAACCCAGATGATGTTTGGAAAACAACGTTCAAGACCAAATTTGGTCTTTTTGAGTGGAAAGTCATGCCTTTGGGTCTCACCAATGCCCCAACCACTTTCATGAGGCTTATCAATGACATCTTCAAAGCACATTTGGGTCAATTTGTGGTCATCTACTTAGATGACATTCTCATCTTCAATCAGACATGGGACACTCACATGCAACATGTCCGACAAGTTCTCCAAATTCTCCAAGAACACAAGTTGCAAGTCAAAGAGAAGAAATCATATTTTGGTCAGACTTCAGTCCCCTATCTTGAATTTGTGGTCAGATCAGAGGGTATTCAACCATATCCATCCTGCATCCAAGCATTGAAACAATGGCCTCTACCTTCTTCAGCTAAGGACTTGAAAATATTTTTGGGTGGCATCAATTTCTATCGTAATTTCATTCCCTCTTTTTCAAATCTTTTTCGACCTTTGCATCAGCTCTCAAATACTTCTTCTACATTCATCTAGACCAAAGAAGAAACTACTCACTTTTCTCATCCCAAAGACGCCCTCTGCTCATCCCCTATTTTACATCTTCCAAACCTCTCCCAACCCTTTGAGATTGAGTTTGACGCCTCACAATATGATATTGATGTTGTACTTAAACAGGGAGGACACCCCATTTCTTACCACTCTGAAACCCTGTTCGAGGCAAAGAAAAATTATAGTACCTATGACAAGGAATTTTATAGTCTAGTGCAAGCACTCAAACAATGGAGGCATTATTTGTTGGGTAAAGAAACCATTCTGCATACTGACCACCACCCTTTGATTTTCATCAACTCTCAATCGAAGATTCAAGAACAAAGGCACCTTAAATGGGCCTCCTACATTCAAAAATTTCACTTAGTCATCAGATACAAGAAATGCACTTCTAATAAAATGGTTGATTTGCTAAGTCAACCTCCCACTCCAGTTCTTTCCATTATTGAAGTACGTTGTGCTACTTATGACACATGGAAAGATCAATATGCTATTGGCACTGAATTTTGAGAGATTTGGGAAGCTTTGCAAAGCCCCACAGTGATCAATCAGACCCCCTTCCTAGACTACAATATTCGGGATGGGTGGCTATATAAGTTGAATTTTCTATGCGTTCCACACTCAGAAGAACACCTCTTTCTCATAAGGTAAGCACATGCTTCAGCCTATGGGGGCCACTTCGGGACCACAAAGACCACCCAACATCTGCAACACCATTTTCATTGGCCTTCCATGCAGCCTCAAGTTGAAAAATTTATCATATCTTGTGCCTTATGCTCACAATCCAAGCCATCCAACCAGAAGCATGGGTTGTATCAACCATTGCCTCTTCATTCTCGGCCTCGGGAGTCAATCTCAATGGACTTCCTAAGTGGACTTCCAACAACCCAAAAGAAACATGATGCAATCTGAGTAGTGGTATGCCGCTTTAGAAAAATGGAACTTTTTATCCCATGCACAAAGACTACTACAACAACTCAAACATCAGAACTCTATTTCTGCCATGTCTGGCCCCATTTTGGCCTCCCAAGCAGTATCATGTCAAACAGATATTCTCGCTTTCTCAGTTGATCCGGATTTATGTAGGAACACAATGAAATACAGAAATACACATAAACACAGAGATGCAGCAGAAATAAGACTTCATTTCATTAATAACAAATGACTGAAATATGCTTACAG
>JZKD02S2444223.1:112519-132599 GCA_000966675.3 Picea glauca | reverse complement strand
ATCTGGGCAAAGTTGTCCATCATCGCGTTCCTTTGTTTCTCGAGGGCCTCCTTGAGAAACATTTTGATAGGATCTCCTGCTCCCTCATCTTTATTTTCTTCCCCCATGGGCAGTCGTCGGGGTTTGCGAGGCTGATCTTGCAAGGGTTCAACCAGATCGAGCCCCAACTCCTTATACCCCAATCTCGTTGGGGACATGCAAAGAAGGATCGAGAATGAGTAGACCTCTCTGATACCACTGATCCGGATTTATGTAGGAACATAATGAAATACATAAATACACATAAACACAGAGATGCAGCGGAAATAAGACTTCATTTCATTAATAACAAATGTCTGAAATATGCTTACAGACAGAATGGAAATAAACTAGCTAGGGCGTTGGTAGCTTATCTCTGAGAAGAGATGTGGCTGCTACTCGCATCCATGAGAAGATGATTATAATGAGGCTCTGAAGGCCCTTTTACAATAAACAGGAATGCCAAAAGTCCTAGACATCCAAAAACCTAACCCTCGGAGATGAAGCGCCAAAAGTGATGTGGGCCCCATTTGGGTAAGTTGGTGCATCAACTTCCCGGGGTCATAACTTTTGCATACGATCTTCGTTTTAGGCGTATGATAGCTCGTTGGAAAGATATATCCGAGGCCTACAACGCTAAAGACAAAATAGCATCGTTAGAAGCTATTTTCTGACAGCAACATACTCAAAAAAATATCATTTAGGGCCTCAAAATGGCCCCGGAAGTTCAGGACCCAAAAAAACTGCTAAAAATAGTAAAATGTGCGAAAACTGAAAAATTGAAAGAAGCAATGGTGGGGGACCAAGTGGAATAGGTGGGTAGCCACCAATATCCACCTGGATCATTAGTACATTTTGGAAGACCATCTGGGCACTATTGGGGTGCCACCTCAAGTTTTCTACTGCATTCCATCCTCAAACGAATGGCCAAACAAAGGTTGTGAACAGAGTCTTGGTGCATGCTCTCCGAATTCACTTTGGGCACAACAAACAATGGGACAATTACTTACACATTCTCCATCATAACTACAACAAGGAAACACATTCTTCTACATGCTTTTCACCTTTTGAATTATGCTTGGCCTTCCAACCAACATCTCCAACTGAGCTCCCAATCACTTGGGCTCCTCAAGGTACCTTCCATCAACAGCAGGAACAAATATCAGCTCAATGATTTCTCCAACAAATTGCACAATGCCACAGTGCAGCCACATCAACACTCAAAGTGGCCCAAGATCATGCCAAGCAGTGCCATGACAAACAAAGAACCTTCATGGCCTTTCAACCAGAGGATCAAGTCTAGTTACACTTGGATAATAAGCACTTCAAAGGCCACCATCACAAGATTCTGCCAATCAGACATGGTCTGTATACAATACTCAACAAGATTGGAGAAAATGCATATAGGTTGGAACTTCCACCACAACTGGGAATCCACAATGTCATTAATGTAAATAACTTAAAGTTGTTTGATCCTTCCCTCTTGGAAGAACCAGTCACCATCACTCATCCAGTGGACAAAATTCCTGAGTTCCAACTCCCATTGGCCAAAGACACTATACTGGACACTTGAAGTCGCTCTACAAGACACCAGACTTACACTTCATATATGGTAGCCTGCCAAGGCCAAACTCCAGCTCAAGAAAAGTGGATCACAACTGATGTATTGCACAACAAGTTTACACATCTTCTCATGGAATTCGAGACGCTTCCAGATCTAAACAGGGATCAATTGGGCCAAGGAGTCCACCTAGGGGAACACCCACCTAGGGCGCACAAGTCAATCACCTAGGCGCAACACTTCTTCACCTTTTGTTGATGAATTAAATATATGTAAAATAAATGGTTCCCTTGGAATATAAGGTGAACCAGGACTAAAATAAATCATTCTTACCTTTTATTCTGAAGTTGTGTGTCTTGGTTGTTTTCTTTTCTGAGTTTGCATTTTACATTCACGACAATTTCATTTTTAGGGTTTTCTGAATAATAACCAGTGTGCCTTCATTCATGGATGCCACCTGGTGACTCTATTTTCCATGCTTCCACCTCTGAGAAAAAGCTTATCTCATTAGCTAGCCACTCTCTTAGGGAGAAAATCATTTCCTTCAAGTTTTCTGAGGCAAAAGGGAGGGCGTACCAACTGGGGTTTGTGCCCTTGCTGGTTTCTTCTTTGTGGGAATGAAGTGAGTGCGCCCTCTTCCATGGTTGCACTGGGATTATCCCACTAATACCTGGAGGTCACTCTGAGATCGCCAAAACCTCTTGGCCACTCTTGGTTCTCCTTGGTCTGGATCCCCATTTGCTTGGTCACCCAAACTAATGGTGCACCCCTGTTTAGATTTTCACCCCTAAGGAGAGTTTTTGGTCAGAAGTCAAGCTATGGCTTGCATGGTCACCTTCTCCTGTAGATCGCCTTCTTAGGAAAATCAAAATTGATCCTCCTTTCATTTCTTCTATCCTGAGCTCATCCTCAACCATTTTTTCACCCCAGGTTCCTAAAATTCCTAAAGATCAAGGAATCAATCCCCCTCTTCCCTCTTCCAAATACAATATCTTGAATCAATTGGCCAAAATCAAAGAATATGTAAGCCTCCTAGACATGGTTTCTGTCCCTGAACAACAGATGCATATGAAACAATTCATCGAAGGAAAAGATTCCATTGTAGCTAGTTTTTCTAAAGAGGTAAACGAAGAGGATTCTTCTCTAAATAAAGTAGTTGCACATAACTTTAGATACCCTGTAAAAAAAAAACCCTTTTTATATTTCTGTAAAGATCATGGATAAGATTGCACATTGTTTCCTCATTGATGGTGGTTCAGGCCCAAGTGTCATGTTGAATATTATTATGGAAGATATAGGCTTGTCTTGTACTAACATAAATTCCAGAATCATGCTCTCCTATAATATTCTACAAAAAACAACCATAGGCAAGATTAAGGATGTAACCTTGGTTTTATGCGCTCATCCTGAGATAAGGACAACCCTCAGCATTCAGGTAATTGATATGCCTATAAGAAACTACTCTATTATCTTGGGAAGGGATTGGAAATCCCTAACAGGTGTATACCTCTCACTCAACGGGACACATCTATCTGTTCCTCAGAATGGTAAGAATATTATAGTCATTAGAGAAGAAAGAATTTCAGCATACATAGAGAGTGTTCCACAGTCTAGCGTAAACTATATCGAATAAGAGCTAGGAGTGTATTCCATATTTGCTGAAGAGGATAATATTCCTTTGGAAATAATTGATTTAGATGATGATATATGGTATATGCACTTTGATGGTTCATTCTCTAGTGAAGGTAATGGGGCTGGTATTACCTTGGTTTCCCCTGCAGGAATAATTCATAATCTGTCATACAGATTGGATTTTTCTTGTACCAACGATGTTGTTGAATTCAAAGATCTATTGTTAGTCATTAAGAACACCCTTAATCTTGGTTGTGCTCACCTTTCAGCTTTTGAGAATTCTAAGCTTGTTGTGAACCTGATACGCAAGATATGCTCTCCTAGCAACGAGTTGATGGAACAATAGTCCCAAACTATTTGGCACTTGTCTCAAATATTCTATATTTCAACATCACTCATGTTAAGAAGCAGTTGAATTCAATGGATAATTGGTTAGCTATCTTTGAAGCCTCTCCTAACCAGCAACTCTTTCCACACAGGCCTGATTGTGCCTTTCAATATCTACATCGTTCATACATCCCTGAAAAGTAAGGATCTTATAAAGCCATCCCTAATGATGAGAGCATTTGTGTTGTCATTCAAAACAAAACTCTTAATCCTGAGGAGATTATATCCTTAGAAAATAATAAGATTCTTGAGGGATTCACTCCTCTTGAGAGTTTGTTTTCTTTGATTTTTGTAGGAAATAAAGAAAAACAAAGAGAAGAGGAGTTACAGAAGAAGGTGATGGAAATCATCCTCCTAAACATTAGGACATTCGAACCTTCAATGAATGTTAAAATAAATATCCAATGTTTTGATGAAGAAGAGATGGAATCCACCGGACTACTTGGTGGATCTCATAATTTTTTTTCTTGGTCTCATGAGGATCTTCATCATTTTTATCCTAGTCTTGTTCAGCGTATTATGAAACTAGCTAGGCAAAAACAAGAACTTGTTAACTCTGCACCGGAAGTACCCTTTCAAAGGGATTTGAGGCATTTCTTAAAGGCTGGAATGTTTTTTTTAGCCCACCCTGAATGGGTCTCGATTTGGAAATCATCCTCGAGGACCACTGATAATATCATAACTTGGGTTAGTATTTGAACTCTCAAGCAAGTGATTATAAGAAACCACTTTCCCCCTCTCAATTTGGAAATGTTTTTGCAACAAGTTGTAGAGTCAAAGTTAAGATCCTTACTTGACAGTCTGTTTGGTTAGAAGAGAACCAAAGTAAAAAGTGAAAATGTTCACAAAACCACTGTCATTACTAATTGTGATACCATGCCTTACAAATGTTGGCTTTTTAGCTTACTTGATATAGGTACTTATTTTAAAAAAACTATGCACAGAACTCTCGATGAATCAGTCAGTCTTCATTTCTATCTTGGTTATCTAATTGTGCATGACAAGGGACTGATGATTTCATCAGAATTTCAAGTGTCAGATCATTTCCATATTACTTTTGTCTTGGACACTAACTCAGACATTTTAAAGGAATTATAGAGAAAATGGTTCTCCTACAGCACTAACAATCCTCGCTTGACGTATTGTGAGGGACCAACGTGAAAGGTTCTAATGTTGATTGGATTTCTGTATACTAGTAGCCTGGCTCTGCTTTCAAATTTTGTTCTTCTTTTCTCTGCTTTACAGTACTTTTTTTCTTCTTCTTTCTAGGTTAAGTTTTCTCCCTACTGCGCTTCATTTATGTCTTTTATTGCTGATGTTTTAGTTTCTGCCATTTTACTTCTATCATGATTTGGTTTCTTCTTATCTTTTAATCAATTTGGTCAAATAGGATGTTGGATCAATTTTTCCACAGTAACACTCCTGCAAAGCATTGTTAGTTAATAACAATCAAGCTTACACAGATGTTATGACACTCCTCTGAAGGACCCTTGAAATTGTTACATTTTTCCACTGCTATCCTGTAAATAATTGGCTATCTCCCGCATCTTACCATTTCTTCATCCATCGATATTTTAAGAGCAAGTCTAAAAAAAAATCTCCTAAAAGTTAGATAGAATCTCCCAGTCAAATGATTATGCATACAGTGGTAAAACCCCTCACACTTAACACTTTTCATGAATTATTCCCAAATTCTCCGTCATCTTTCCATTAAATCCGCTCACTTCCCCATGTTCCATAATCATCTGACTTATGTCTTCTTCACCTGTTGTTTTGGTCCATGAAACCATGAGTCCTGAGTTCTAAATTTGTTAAAAACAAATTTCCCTATGGATTCACTAGTTTGTTGATGATTGAAAACGTCAACGAAGTTTCACCCGCAAATTCTTGCTAAAGCCTATTATTATAAAAACTAAATAATACTAGTAGGTGGGACCCCCTTGAACTATTGGAGAGCAGATTTGTTCATTTTTTATGTTGAAGTGATGTGCGACATGGCTCACATGATTGATGAATATCTTTTTGTTATTGGTTATGAATTGAGCTTATGAAGTGTTGATTCCCTATGTTACTACAACCTATGTTATTCATTAATGTCATTGTTGTATGTTCTTATCACATCTTCATAACAACACATGTTAGTAAAATTACATGAAGGGCGGTTTTGAGAGAGGCAAAATACTAGAACAAATGCTAGGGAAGGGGACCTAGTTCTGCAATATCACATGTGAATAACTTAAAGGAAATGAGAAACAATTGCAAGGGGAAGATTCTAAAGCTATCCTAACTATACTACATGCATGAAAGTACTTTATATTATTCGTAATCCCTAGATAGCAAGTAAATGGTTATGAAATTGTGATTAATTTACATGTTTAATATGCATATGGTGTGAAATGTTGGTGGCACACTTGGTAAGGTGATAGTGCTAATGGTTATGCAATGGTTAATTGAATTATGTGGCCGATCCACATATGGTATATTTGGATAGATTGAACGTCGGTGGCTCATTTGACAAGGTGGTGAACGTTAATGGTTATGCATTTTTGTTTGAGTTATGTATTAAGAAATTGGATATATGATATGGAAAGCGCATTTGGAAAGTAACCTATGAAGATTCCAACACAAAGTTAAATTAATGGCGTTAATTGGAAGTTGGTTGGCATGTACTGATCAGTAAATGAATTGTGGGTGGAGGCGATGTTCATTTACTGCACGTCACCTTTACCCCTCCTGTTAGCCACCACCCTAATCAGGCTATTGTTTGATATTGTTGATGTGGTTATGATCCATAATTTTAGCAGGGAAGAACTGCTCGACCAACTCTCGTTTTAAGGAAATTCAATTACAGGTATGTATTTTTTGGCCATTTGTGATTCTTCTCTGGTTATGAAATGATTTTTGTGTTTTCCTAAGTGTTGCAACTGTGTGAAATTTGGGTTCTTGGAATGAAGAGTGGATGGTTCTTTTTGTAACAATTTTGAGTTCGTTGAGGTTATTGGTCTTCCTGGGTGATGGCTCCTTGTTATCATTGTTGTTTGGTTGGCAGTTTTTTGTTTAGTCTTGGGTGGATAGATGTCTTCACACACTGTCACTAAATCTGGTTTCGGGCTTTCATGTGTTTAATGGTCGGAGGTTTTCTGTTTCACTTTTTTTTATTCTCTTTTGCATTGGTTGATTGCACCACCAGGGGTCACGAAATGAGGTTCTTGTTCTTCCTCTGCCCTGTCTTCACCTCTGGGTTGTGATTGTTGACCAAAGGGCATGAAGGTTGTACCCTGCGTGCGTTAAGTAACCTTTTTCAGGCCAAACTAAATCCCTACCTTTCGGTTATGGCCCCTGTCATGGATTTGTTCCCGACCACAAATGAGTCGTGGTTCGTCATGTATACACCATGGCCTTGGAGTTTTTTCCATTACAAAGAGTGGCTCTGATATCCCCGTGTTGACTACGAAACAACCTTGGCCCTCTAGTCTGGAAATGGTTCAAGAAGACCAGCCTAGAATGTTGTTTTACGACTCAGTTGTTGTTGGATGGTTGTATAATTGTCGACTATTTTGAGAACAGGCTCGCCCAGTTGGTCGTATGAAAGTCGTGTTGGTTGGTATATAGTCACTGGCTCGGTTATAATAGTGGTAAGCCCTACATCACAAGTTGCACTTTCAAAGAACACAATTACTCTCCTTATGTTGATATCTCAGTATTGTTAATGGAAAGGGCCTCTGCCCCATTTCGATTGGATGCATGGGTATGCATCATTGCTACAGCTTGTTAGGTTGTTGATTTTTTAAGACAGTGATGAGTTGTTTGGTATATACACAATCACTCGTATTTTCACTGATGATTATTTGAATGTTTAGATAACATTGGTGAAAATTCTTGATGTTTCTCATGTCGCGTTGTGTCTTTTCAAAATAAATAATGGTTGTGGTAACTGGGGTTTTCTCTTGGGGCCAAACGATTTTTTAATCAGATGATTTTGGGAACTATATCCTTATGATTGTTTGATTGTTCAAGCCTGAAATTGCACGGCATGGTTGATAACAATTGGGATAAATCGAAGTAATACTATGTTGGGTTGATGAGACAACAATGAATTGAGCTACTGTCGTGACTGTGTGTTTGGTTTGGTAAAATGGAAATATTGCATCATGTTTTTTGGGTAGCTCTGCACTGTGTATAGTATGGATAGCTTGGGTTTCACAGAGTTTTAATCATGTTTATCAATAATTTGTTATGAAGGGAATGTTGTCAAGGATTTGTCATGTTGGATAGATGGCCCATCTCTTTAAGCCATACTGAATTGTTTTTTTTACAGTGGCAAAATTACATTGCTTGGGAAAGTTACCCTGTGCATAGCTAGTGTCTAAACGGTGGTTGTTGGTTGTATATTTGAATATCAATTCAAGTTGCAGTTTGATCTTGGTTCTTTGGTTTATGCCTATATACATGTTAATGAATATCATTTCTTTTGATGGGCTCTATTGCAGTAATAGTGAATTCATTATTATTTTGAAAACATGACTTTTGAGTATGGTTGTGGATTGAAGAAACACATGGGTAGTGGTTGTTTTCAATGGTTAACAGAGTGGGATGACTATTGTTTGGAAATTGTTATAGGAGGAAAATAAGGGAACAAAATCCTTTTTACATATTGTATAGGATGCCTACTATTTTTTGATGGCATTGTGTTGGATATTTGATTATGAACAATGAACTAGTTAAATACACAGAAATTATTTTTTAGTCAAGTTATTGATGGTTAACACATCTCCTTTCGCATAATGTTTTATGGATCACTTAATCAATTCCATGAATAGTAATCATCCTTCTCCCTTCCATTATTTCACTTTTTTCTAATTACAAACCCCGTCACCTCCCATAATCATTTTTCACTCCCTGTTCTGAGATTGATTACAGTCAAGATAATTTATGTGCTAAAATGGATGAAGGTGGCAATGTCTTGTGTGGATTGAAGTGAGGTTTTATTGGTTTTATTTACAGTTTATTGTTGTTTTCATTGATCAGTGACCATGTCTTCTCCCTTTTCATTATATCATATTTTTTCTCAATACAAACCCCTCACATATCCCAGGACATTTTTCACCCCCTTTCTCATTAATTAACAGTAAAACAATTTGTATGGATTGGATTGCATGAGTCTGATACATTCTGAGCCAAATCTATTTCATATTTTTAAGAGTTGTTATGTATGGTTATTTAAAAGACTATTTTCTAATCGATCACGCATGCATGATGAGTTTTTTTTTTAGTCGAGGAAGCCATGGCCGAGGAAACAGAGGTAGAGGTAACTGAAACTGAGGCCCAAGAAGGTCGAGGTTCTCCATACATTTTGACACTGATTCAGAAGATCTTGGCCAATTTTTTCATGGCGTATTATTTAATTGGATTGGGCAGGGAATATTCCAACCTAGGCCTGAAAGGCCTCCTTTCCAAGCCCCGCTAGCACCCGGTATCCCTGTACCTCCTCATGTCTCATTACAACCTGAAGTCCTTGAAAATGATGAATGGTAGGAGATCATCCACCCGACAGTCTCCCAACATCGTGGCTGGCCCAACTTGTCTTTTCCTACCCCTCTGTCGGTTAACCGCTTTTCCCAAGCTGCCCCAGACCAATCTCTAGTGAAATCCTCCCATGCTAGCAAGAGATTAAAAAATGAGGCCCACCATGCCCTTGATAAAGGAAAAATCGTTGTTTCCCCCTCCTCGCCCTCCAATGGCTGTAACAAATCCATGTCTTCTTAGATGTATTTGAGGGACGATTGTTCCCACGTGATCAATGAGATTAATCCTAAAGGCTCTGCACAACCAAAGGAAAATTCAGGAAAATCAAGAGGTGACAACAACAACTAAGGAAGGGTTGCATCACAGACTGGGAAATATGGATTTTGAGATTTTTTATTATATCTATTGTTTTATGAGAGTTGACTCAGGAATCTTTGGCAACATGTTTATTTTGGATATATGATTATTATTTTTGAAATAATTTCAAATTTCATGAGTTTAAATTACCAAAAGTAAATATGTTGATGGGAGACACAAGGAGGTGTGTTTTTCTTAACTAATCATTGTTATGATTGTTATGAACTAAAGGGAGTCACAAGGGGTCCCACCTACTAGTTATTATTTAATTATGACCCTGAATTATAATTATTATTCTTCCCCCTAACTAAAATTAGTTGAGTCTTTTAATTGACTTAACTAATGAGTTGGTTCAACTTATTCAACCAACTCTAATTTGTTAAAAGCGAAAAGGAAGGGAGGAACAAGAAGGAGAGAGAAGCAGGAGCATGCTAAGGTTTTCTCTTTGAGTTACGATGATATAGTTTAGTTTTCATTCATTCATATATTCATCACATCCTAATTCTCTTTTGTGATAGCAGGGTCTTATTGTAGACATCAATATTCAGAGTTGAATCAAATCATTCTGACACTTATTTTTCAGAGGTGTTGATCTATATTTGATAGTCTGTGTAGAATTGTTTGGTTGTGAATTAATTTTCATGACTGATAAAGGATATTGTGCAGAGTCAAGTGGGAAGAAATCTATGGCAAGTTGATCCTTTTGTTTTCTGTCAGAGGTCCTTTTGTATGTTCCATCGACGATGTCTAAGTTTGACTTTGGTCCAAGATTTTTGTATGAGATTTTGTAAAGAAAATGAATCTTTGGTGAATTGGAATGAAATAAAGGATTGCTTTATGTCTCATCTGTCATGATTATCGTCTTGGCATCTTCACTTATGTTCTTACATTTATTTCAGCAACTGTTATATTCAAAAAATTACATAAAAAGTGAATTTCCAACAAGTTTTTTGTTGATAAAAGACTAGCCTAAGCACTCGTAATTAATACTTGTGAGTTAGGATGTTATTTTTGTTGGCTATAAACATAGAGTGATATTCCTATCTACTTTTCTTTAGCCAAGTAAATTTTGAAAATGCTTGAGTAAGATTATTTCATATCTTTTACTCAACAGGTAGGTCAATATTCATCAAGGAATATGAGAATAATACCCTAGAGGTTAATAGGGAATCAAGGGATGCATGAGGATGAGATACAAGGAATACACAATGACTTTGCCTCAATATTTAGGCTAGACCAAAACATCACAAATCTGGCACAAGGTAAGAAGAAAGATAAAAAGGATGGGTCTGACAGTCCTCACCTATCAAAATTTAAAGTCCCATGTGGAGGAAACACTACACCAATAAATACCAAACAACCCAAATACATGTACTCCAAATCCTTTGATCCATTAATTGTAATTTAAAAATGTAAAAAAAAAATAGAATACAACCTACATAAGATAAAATAGTTAAAATCTAAAAAATCATCTCAAGCAATTATATATTAAATGAAAATGACATTCATAATATATTCCCATCATCATAAATGGAAATGTCTTAATTCTTACATTTTGAAATCATTTTATCAAACTAGTTTCAATGGAGAAACACACTTTACTCCCCATCATATATGAGGCTTGCACAATAAGTTATTCTCAACATTGTCAACTATTAAGTCTGTTAACCCTTTATTAACCTAAATATATATAATAATAATAAAATCAATCTTCCTAGTATGTAACAATATTCTATCCTGCTCCAATTCAATGGATATTTACTTTCTATACAAGAATCTATTTACACTCACACAATTTGTTCACTCTAAAAGACTCATGCAATAAGGTAAATAAATAGAAATCAAATACAAATACAAAGCATAGAAATAGTGGCATGTAAACACACACTCTTGCAATCTCATATCAATCCTTGTAGGCATGGAAGAAACAACATTTCTAATGGAACCAAAAGAAACATTAAATAAAATGAGCCAATGAATAGATGCATTAAAACATTCCCTTATATCACTCCTTGTAGGAATGACAGAAACAACATTTCTAATCGCACCACAAGCAACATTAAATGAAATGAACCAGTGAATAGATGCATTAAAACATGTCTTTATATATCAGGTCATATTCCCTTAAAGGAAAAAGGTTTGAACACTATGTAAAGTAATTTTAAATGGTCTGAATATTATGTAAAGTAAGTTTAAATGGTTTTAAGACTATGTAAAGTAAACAAAAAGTTTGCAACTGATTCATAAAACATGATCATCTAGATCGATGATTTTCTCAAATACTTCTTCGGCCACCAAATGAAACTCATTTTTGTCTTGCTCAAACGTTCGCATCCATCAATTGTATCTTCATAGGCAACGGGTATGTTGTGACATTAATGACAAGTATATTGGCATCTTCAGGACCAATTGGCGCTCCATGGATCATAGCACGTGATTGAATTCATCCAGCGCTAGAAATAACACCGTCATATGGATATAGTATGTTAACTTTATCACCTACTTGGAATGCTTCACGCTTTGTTGGACTTAATGGGCACTGTCAAAAAAAAAGTATACATAAATATAATTAAAAAATACAATTAAATTCCAAAAACATGCATAATTATTGATATAACAAAATTAAATGCACTCACCGAGTCAATATTTGAAATACGTCCAACAAGAGTTGTACACACTGATCGAGAATGATGAGACACATCAATGTTGGAAGATCCTTTAATTTTATCCTGCATGTGATTACATCATGCACAAATCAAATATAACATTATAAGGACACAATAATATAGTAGAAAAATAGTAAATATAACATTAAAACACTAAAAATCAGACCTAAGCCAATTAAATCAGATTATGAAATCAAGTGAAGAAACGTTTGCAGGGGGGTGATAATTAGTTTACCTCATCTAAATCACTATGACATCCCTTATTTTTCCATGAATCAATGATATGTTCAATGGAGGTGGCTATGGTTGACACTGTCTTTGTCAACCCATTTATGCATTCCATTACATGTTTATAATTCTCACTATCATTTTCAACATATGTATATGTGGTTAGTATTTTCTCAACTTCATTAGATGGCAATGATCTTTCTATTGGATTTTTTGATATATGCTTATGTTTATAATTTTCTATATCTTCCATTATATATTGGTCAATCATTTATCTCACATCAATTTCTTATCTATTAGCTCCTTGAACCTACAAATCATTACCAATACATAATTAGTTGGATATATATACGAATCAAAATGTAATATAACACAATGTACTTACAAAAATTCCATACATAATGTATTCAACAAAAAATCCATATACTTACAAACATGTTTTGATTGGCTCGCCACCCACCACGACCCAAAATAAATCAATCCCTCACATTATCTCTTTCTATGTTCCCTTTTGTACTCTTTTACACATACTCTTCAGCACACATACTATCCTTCAAATCCTCCCACTGTTTGGGAATAGAGTTGTTGTCCCTTTCTTTTCCATCCAAGATTTATTTTATGCATTTATGCCTAAAATTATTAATCAATTTTCTCATCCTATTCTTGTAATATTTGGTGGAAATCCTTACACCAAAACTCTCAAAGGAAATTTCCATTTTTCGAATCACTAGATCCACATTTCTTTCATCTTGATCTGCAAAATTGGCTTTGATGACATCCAAATGAGACCTTACTCTCATGCCCAAATCTAAGGACCACCTTGCAGCATTTGGTCCAATAGATTCACCATATTTTATCTCAACCAAATAATCCTTCTTCCCTTCTTATTTTCTTTCTTTGACTTCTCTTTCTATGGACCTATACATGCCTTGATTGATTCTACGTGTTTTTATGAAAGTTGCTATATCTTCAGTTGAATCAAGACCGGGTGATGTCGAATGAGCACTCAAGTTTTTAGACACAATAAGTGTTATTTATTTAGAAGTTGAAGGCCTAATTGGTTCCTTATTGACCACATTAGGTGTGGTAGTAGCTATCTCACCAATTTTCATAGGAAAAACCATTGTCTGTAGAAACCATAAACACCCTAACCTTTGGGACAGAAGTAGATCAGAAAAGGAACATACAAGATCTATTATAGTGCAACCTTACCTCCTACATCATAATTTTCCTACAAGCGAATCAAGATTGGGTGATGTAGAATGAGAACTCAAGTTTGTGGACACAAAAAGTGTTATTTCTTTGGAATTTGAAGGCCTAATTGGTTCCTTATTGACCACCTTAGGTGTGAGACTAGCTATCTCACCAATTTGCATAGGAAAAACCATTATCTGTAGAAACCATAAACACCCTAACCTTTGGGATGGAAGTAGATTAGAAAAGGAACAAACAATATCTATTATAGTGCAACCTTACCTCCTACATTAAGGTTTTACTACACATTTCTTCCTGTTAAGAATTTGGTCATTTCTCCACTGCAATATTATTCAGATCGGAGTATAACTATGTAGGAGTTAAAAAACAATGAGTATAGTGGTCCCTTCGACACACTTATTTGGGACCCATGCCATTTTATTCCTCTCCTTTCCCCGATCACAATGGTACCTTTCATTTTCAAGACTTTATTTTTTAGTGGACCCGACCCCCTTCCCAATGCCCCTATTTTCCAAATCTCCCATTATATTCCCCTTTTTCCCCTGATGTTTGTGGCACCTATCACTTATAAATCCTTGTTTTCTTTGGTCCCACCCACCCATTTCCCTTACATACACCCCTCATATCCAAATGGCCACCACTCACAACAAATGCCCGCAAGATTCCATCACTCAGACCAAGGAGTCCCTCCACCAAGTGACTTTTGATATTTCTTCCACCAATTATCACATTGAAAAATTAGAGACCCAATTCTAGCAACAATTTGATGCCATGGATGCCAAATTCATGGGGAAATTTTCCACCCTCCAGTCTATTTTCAACCAGTTTTTGAACCTCCCCTAGGGCCCTTCCTCCTCAAACCAACCTCCCCACTTCGACAGTGTTGATTCCTACCATTCTATGATTTTTCATTCTAACTCTTGTCATCGTGACCCCATATTCCCCGAGTTGAGGTCAATAAATTTGATGGCTCTTACCCCACGGGTTCGGTCACTCAAATGGAGCATTATTTCTTTCTACATGGCATTACCAAAGAGTTTTCCAAACTTCATTATTTTTTTCTCTATCTAGATCTTGAACGATGAAAATGGTGTAAAAATGCATGCCATGGGTATATTTAATGGACCCAATTTGTTTTATATCTCTATGAACTCTTTGACACTAACACCCACTATTTAGGACATTTGACCAAGTTGAAATAGTCAGGCACAGTGGAAGACTTTATAAATTCCATTGAGCATTTGTCCTTCAAAACGAAGGTCATGACCGATGCATTCTTCCAAGAATAATTTATCATTGTCCTAAAGGATGAAATCTGAGCCCAAGTCCTCATGTCTCTCCCTCGGACTTGGTTGGAAGCTACTAAAAGTGCCAAAGAAGACAATAAGTTATTTTTTCATAGAATAAAAAACCCTCTTTTGTTCCTCACCCTCACACAAATCCTACCCGCCCTACAACTCCCCTTAAGGTCTAGAAATTAACTCTAGTCAGAATGGAAAAGAATCAACTAAAGGGTCTTTACTATAATTGTGATGAAAAATATTTTCTAGGGCACAAGTGTAAGGAAAAAAAGATTTTCATGTCCATTTTAGAGGATGTTGTTGAATAAGAAGTTGTAGTTCCCCTTGTTGAAGATATACCCTTTCCATATCCTACTATGGAGCCCACTGAACCACCCGAAGTTGACCCCATGATTTAATTGCATTCCCTCACTAGCTTCTTTGCTCCAAAAACCCTCAATATCATTGGATATATTAAGAATAGGAAAGTCATCATCCTTGTTGACAGTGGAAGCACCCATAATTTTATTCACCGCCGCATTTCCCAGAAAACCAATTGTTATATTTGTGTCATCATAAATTTTCAAATCATGATATCCAATGTCGGCTCCATGAAATGTGGTGCTAATTGACAAAATGTATGTCTTCAAATTGGATAGTACCACCTAAAATATCATATGTTTTCCTTTGACATAGGCAGTTGTGACATTGTGCTAGGTGTTGAATGGTTATGCACTATGGGCCCCATTCTCATGTATTTTAAAGCATTAACCATTCAATTCCACTAGGAGGGACAACAATATGAATTCCAAGGACTCACAGTAGGTTCTCCCGATATCATTAGTTCCCATCGAATGTAAAATATTATCAACAAAGGTCATTCAGGTATTATTTACCAAATATGTTCCATTCAAGTAGTTGAGATACCCTCCATGCATCTTGACCTACAATATATCACCTCCAAACACCAAGATATTTTTTCCACTCCTCAAGGACTTCCCCCTCCCATGGTGTTCATGATCATTCCATTCCTCTTGACCCCGACAGTCTTCCTCCCAATGTTCTCCCTTATCGTCACCCCTTTTCCCAAAAGAATGAAATTGATAAAATCATGCAAGAGTTTCTCCAAGTGGGTGTTATCCTTCCTAGTACCAACCCCTATTATTATCTTGTGGTCACGGTACTCAAGAAATAAGGTACTTGGTGCACATGTCCTGACTTTTGTTCCCTCAATAAACTCACCATCAAATACAAGTTTCACATTCATGTCATTGATGATCTCGTAGATGAATTGAGTGGTGCTCAATACTTTACTAAACTTGATCTATGTTCTGGATACCACCAGATACATATGAAAGAAATAAACATTCCTAATACTTCCTTTAGAACTCATGAGGGTCACTATGAGTTCTTGGTCATGCCCTTTGGCTTATTTAATTCCCTCTCCTCCTTCCAATTTCTCATGAATCAGGTCTTCCATCCTTTTCTCCATCATTGTTTCTTAGTTTTATTTTATGATATTCTCATCTATAGTAAAACTTAGACATCCCATCTCGCCCACGTGGATCAATTTCTCCAACTACTCTCTAAGAACCATCTTTTCCTCAAACAATCTAAATGTTCATTTGGAGCCTGAAAAGTGGAGTACCTCAATCATATTGTGGGAAAGGATAGTGTACGGGTGGATCCTAACAAAATTGAAGCTATGCAGGATTGGCCTCGCCCTAAAACTCTTAAGATATTGCGTGGATTTTTGGGTTTAACGGGTTATTATCATAATTTTGTTAAGAATTATGGAAAAATTACATCACCTCTCACTGCTCTCCTTAAAAATAATTCCTTCACTTTGACTCCAACAGCTGAACAATCCTTCTAGTCCTTGAAAGATGTTATGTGCACAAATCTGGTCCTATCCCTTCCCGAATTCACCAAGGATTTTGTTTGGGAATGTGATGCTTCTAGAAAAGGAATTGGGGAAGTCCTCATGCAACATGGTCGACCTTTGACCTTCACTAGTAGACAACTTTCAGATAGAAATTTGGACCAATCCATTTATGAAAAGGAAATTTTGGCTATTTTACATGTCGTGGATCTCTAGTGTCGTTATCTACTAGGGAAACACTTATAGATTAAAACTGGTCACAAGAGACTCAAGTATTTTCTGGAACAAAATATATCATCCCTGGAGAAATAAAAATGGGTCACCAAGATATTTGGCCATGATTATGAGATCATTTACAATAAGGGAAAATAAAATGTGGTTGTTGATTCTCTTTCCCAAAAATATGAAGAAGAATGGTCCCTCTTTTTCCTCTCCTTTGTTGTACCTGATTTGATCCAAGCTACTCGTTAGGAATGGTTGCAAGATCCAAAAATATCTTTCTTGATCCAACAATTGCAAGAACATTCCCCAGCCTCTCCAGGGTACTCTTGGCATAATAATGAGATTATCTACAAAGGTCTCCTCTATCTAAGAAAACAATCACAATTTAAAATCTACGGTGCTTTTTGAGCTTCGTGCTTCATCCACCGCTGGGAATTCAGGGTTTACCAAAACCTATGAAAGGGTCAAAAATTCTTTTTTCTAGGATGTTATGAAATAGGACATCCAAACCTTTGTGTTTTAATGTGATGTTTGTCAATGAAACAAAGGAGAAACAGTCAAATCCATTGGAACACTCCAACCCCTTCCAATTTCCCCTTCTATTTGGCGGTATATCTTTATGTATTTCATTGTGGGCCTCCCTAAATCCAACAACAAGACAAGCATCATGGTGGTGGTTGATCCTCTTTCCAAATATGCTCATTTATGTTCTCTGCAACATCCATTTACTACATCCACAATGGCCTAAGTTTTCATGGATAATATCTTCAAACTTCATGGCATGCCGCATTCTATTGTCTTTGACAAGGATCCCACGTTCACCAACAATTTTTGGAAATACTTTTTCAAGCTATAAGGCACCCATTTACATATCAGCACCACCTATCATCCCCAGAATGATGGACAAATATAAATTTTCAACAAGTGTTTGGAAACATATTTAAGGTTTTTTGAATCTAACCGCCAACATCAATGGGCTCAGTGGTTGCAAATGGATAAATGGTGGTACAACACATCTTACCATACGGTCACTCGCGTGAATCCTTTTGACGCATTATATGGACAAAATCCACCATCATTTCTCTCACATTCTAGGTGTCTCTAAGGTTCATGAGGTTGAAAAAAATCTTATAGTACGCGAGGTTATTCTTCGTACCCTCAAAGAAAATTTGGTGATGGCTCAAAATCACATAAAGAAACAAGTCATTCAAGGTCATTATGAACGCCAATTTGTTGAAGGGGACCAAGTGTTTCTTCATGTACAACCTTATAAGTAGACTTAACTCAAAGATGGACATTTTCAGAAGCTTTCTCCCAATTTTTATGGTCCTTATTCCATTCTCAAGCATGTGGGGCTCATCGCCTACCACATAGCTTTGCCTAGTGATTCTAAGCTCCATCATGTTTTTCATGTCTCATTCTTAAAGAAGGTGATTGGAACTAAGTGAAAAACTCAATCACGTCTCCCTGAGTTGGATGTAGAAGGTTCCATTTGGTTATAAACCCAAGTAGTCTTGGAATAGTGTGAACATCGTCTCTGTCAGTGCACCATACGGGAAGTGTTAGTGCAGTGAAAAGATATTACTCTATAAGATGCCACCTGGGAGCCTACTACCATTCTACAACAATTTCCTCATCTCAAGCCTTGAGGACAAGGTTATATTCAAGGGGGAGGGAATGTTAGGGACATAACCTCCCTAACACTTCATGTTGGTAGAATAATGTATTTTCCATGTAATAAAGGATCGAATTAGTTTATAAGGATTATTTAATAAATGATAACAAGTGAATGTAAGAAGACTGTTGGGAAGGTAGGTTGGATAGAGAACAACGAGAAGAAATGACACATAGAGAAAAGGCACAAGATCAAGAATATCAAGAATATCAAGAAAGAAGAGAGAATAAAGAGAAGAATATGGGGGATAGGAAGGAACAAGGTCCCGTAAAATATGGGAAAACCAGTTGAGCATGAGATGTATCCAGCTCACAATGAGTTGTCACCAGCCGATCATGAGTGGGAGCCAACTCATTATGAGTTGGAAAGAAAATATGAGAAAAAGGGGAAGAAAGTTGAGATTTGAGAAAATATTATGAAAGTGAGAGAGTTCAAAGTGACAAAAACAATGACAAAGAGCAGAGGCGAAGTCAAATAACTAGAAGAGTTATGAGGAATTGTTGCGATTGTAGGATGCTTTGTGTAAATCATCCATGAATGTAAGAAGAGCATTGTATGTTGAACACCTATTGTAGTGCAGAGCGCAAGATGAATTCCTTAAGTATAATAAAGAAGTGAATATTTGTGGACGTAGCTCAGGAGGGTGTGAACCACGATAACTATGTGTCAAATTATGTTGTGGAATGATTATTCTAGCTTGTAATATGTTAATTCATGAATGTATGATGTTAATTATTTATTTTAATATGGATGAATGCTTATATTTACTAATAATGTTGAAATACTCATGAACAGTAACGTTAATTGTATGTTTAACTATTAAATGGTGAGAATATAGACTGATATGCATAAATAATTAAGTAATGAGGGCATATTAACTAGGATCTAGTGCGTGAAAGAGTATTGTAGGTATGACAAAGCATGCCTTCCTTATTTCCCTCATAACCAAATAATATTGGTTCCTACAATCCCCATAAAGATACCTTGGGTGAGACTTCACCTACTCGCAGGTGATGCCGAAAGGGTCAGTATTTGTAGGGTTTTTTTGGACAACTTACTTTGAACCTAGGGTCTCGAACCTATCTACGTGCACATGCCAACAAAGACCTAATAGAAGCTTCTGCTTCTAGAAAGATATTTCGCTAGAAGGTTCTTTAGAAGATAGAATTAGTATAAATAAGAGGAGGTGTGAGAATTGTTGTCTTGATAATTATTGTAATAGAGCGCTGCTCTACTAGAGGTTTCCCCCTTGAAGAGGAAAGTGAAAATTATTTCCTATCAACAAAGGTATTATTTTGGTTATTTGGTTTCATACACTGTGTCATTATGCTATTATTTTCTACAATATTTTTTTTATACTATTATAATAGATCTTGTATCTTACACCCTCTCTCACTCCCTACTCTCTCTTCCTCTAGCACTATCCCTCCC
>JZKD02S2444223.1:98670-112016 GCA_000966675.3 Picea glauca | reverse complement strand
CTCCCACCCTCCCTTTCTCTATGTAAAATCCCCAACCACCAACAGACCAAGAAATGCCACTTACACAACCTTAACTTAGCCTTTTAAGCTCCGATACCATATTGTAACATTCCCGACCACAAACAGGTCAGGCAATGCCACCTACACAACCTTAACTTATCCTTTAAAGATATGATACCAATTTGTAACATCCCCAACCATCAACTGGCCTGGGCAATGCCACTACTCAACTCTAAATTAGTTGTGATACCAAACTGTAGCATCCCCGACCCTCCATAGAGACCAGGTAAGGCTACCACTACGGAATAATATATATATATATATATATATACATATACAGTAAATCCACATGCAACAGAACACATGACAACATTCAAGCATCAGTATCACAAACATGCATAACATATAAATCAAGCACAGACTGATACTTATCTTTTAGCTGGAGTAAATCCACCAACTACGTGCAGAAATTCCATGAACCTCCCAGAATTAGACCACGCTGCTCATCATGCTCAACAATGGGTCACCCTCGAGCTAGGACTAAGCTTCACCCAGGGCAAGGGAATCGTAGACTAGGCTGAGGTCACAAGAATCTGCACTGTGCAATTGGAAGGGTTCTCTCCAGGAGCCTTATTACACCCACTACTCATGGACTCTCATTCCCCACATGTCTGTTCCACCCGGAAGTATACACCTTCACAAGAACATTCCATCGGTGCTTCACCTTCCTCTCTAGGTCTCAAAAACAGGCTGGATTAGAAATTAGCAGAGCTCTGTAGTTGGTGTTGGACTCTCTTTGGGAGAAAACCACTTCCCAGCAGACTCTCTCACCTGGAGAGAGATTCTCACAGGCCTCAAAACCTGCCTCTTCAACCACGGGCCTAGAAACCCGATTCTTCATCCACTTTCGACTCAATTCCTGCAAGGTGAGTAAAACAAACACTGGTCAATACAACTCAGGAAAAAAGAAGGCAGCAAGCCACACTCAATCCAGGAACTGTGTGGCCACAACTGCCAATAGTTAGGACACACACACGACACAGACATATACGGGATGCTTGGGCTTCACAGAAGACGTGGCTCAGTCTGCGAGTTCTCACTGGGTTAAGGATGCATGACTATGCAGAGGTCGAAAATGTTATACGACGGATCATTCCATAGGTTTTTCCCACTAGTTTCAAGGTGTGCGACCAGAGAAAAAAACACAGAGGTCAAGTGCAGAGGCAAAATGGGTTCAGACGGGCATCCCAACGAACTCAGGCGAAGGATGGAAGAAAGACCCGCGAACCCCCAACACAACTGACACTTTAGCTTTTAATTGCATGCACCCAGGTCAACACTTGTCTTCCTGGAGATGAATGAGTTACACTTAGCACATGTTCCCTTTACAGGAAGTTAGGACAACACTCAACATGTCCACCTTATCCTTTAGGAAATAATAATAAATTATTATCCCCTTTAGACGTAAGCCCCCTAGCTTAGCCCATAGGCCCACACACTTAGCCTCCTCCCATACCCAACCTTGTGGAAGCTTAGTCCCCCATCACTCATTCTTCACAGTTGATCTGCACGCAACGATGTTTATATTTTATTAATGATCTGCATAATTACATATACAAAATCAGGATCCTAGCCTTTAACACCTAGGCTCTCTAGCATAATCACCAAATAAACCTCCTAGATTATTATAACTTGGCTCACCGGCCTATAAAACATGTTTACAATTTGTAAATACAACTGGGGCTCGTCCTTGGGGATATTACAGTCCCCTCCCCTTATTTTTCACTGTCCTCAGTGCAACTTTCACACAGCATCAACAAGATTTCCAAAATCTTTAAAAATATGTGGGTATTCTTCTCGCATAGCATCTTTATGCTCCCATGTCACGTCCTCAGAACCATACCAGGTCCATTGGACCTTTACAATCCCTATGGTTCGATTCTAGAGTTTTTTTCTCTTCCGGTCCAATATGGGCACATGATGCACTTGCAAGACACCTTCTTGCTCCACCTGAATCACATTCCTATTGATTACATTATTAGCATTAGGTATATATTCTTTAAGAAATTAAATATGAAACACATTATGTACAGTTTCGGATGTAGGTAATGAAATCATATATGCAATGTATATATATGTATATAGAGACAATTCTAATAAAATTATAACCTATGTACAACATACACAACATACAATAATTATAGAATTGTACTTATCTTTTGATTTGAGAAGACCTTCCACACCTAAGTAGGGCTATGACTCCATCGGGGCAATGGCTTCCCAAGATAGCCACAGTCCACAATCCATATCCACATGGTCTAGGCCAAGGTACCAAACCTCAGCAGCACTCCAACCATTCAAACCTCAGCAGCACTCCAACCAATGGTCTCTCATTCCCCACATGCCTGTCCCACCCCAGGAGTTTACACCTTCACTGTCACACAGTCCATCGGCTGCTATACCTATCTTTCCTTGGGCTTCAACAACAGTTTGGCCCAGGAAGTCTCAGAGCACCGTGGCTCCTGGAGTTCCAACTGCCCTCAGAGATTTCCAATCATCATCTTCTCAAGATACTATTTGTAATCAACATTCTAAATTTAATCAACATCATTTGATCTGCATCACCCACTTGCATCATGAGAAAACATAAAATAATTCATTTAGGAACTCCAACTTAGTTCAAAAAGGAATTCAACTTTTTCCCCAAAATAGGAAATTCCATTTCATAATTCATCTTGGTTGTTGTCATATTATGAATGCAACCATCCTTGTGGTTTTCCACATGCACCAAACTGCATACCATTTTTCCTGTAATGCTTCCTCTTGCATACAACCAAAAAATTGTCAGTATTTTTTGTACATCATAATTCAATATGTACAACACCTTATGCAATGATCTTAGAATTGCCTACACCTAGAAATTCAATCACAATTACCAAACAACTTGACCAAATAGAATAACTCATCACTCTATGCATATGCATGTTCATAATTAATAACAATAAGTTTATTATTTCAATTTTCTGAACATAAAATTTGTTGCAGTCTCTATTCTTGTGACTACCTGGCTTGCAACTTTCCTGTTGCAATGTTTAACAGTTCTTGCATGACTACCATTAATAAATTTTATACTACCTGAATATTTGATTGCAATAGAAGCTTTCATGCTTCTTTTATCAAACTTGTAACCAACACTTCAGCCCTCTATTGATTCCTTCCTTATGCAACAACATCACCAACAACACTTGCAAACATGCAAACATTCTTTCCTCTGGATGACCAAACCAACCATAACATACTTGATACCACAAAAATTGCAGCAACTTCTTTCTCCCTATAAAATGTTTTCTTGTTGATCCCAGAAGTATTCAATTCTTCCCGAATTCTTGAATCTTCTTGTGGTCCCACTGTAATCACTGTGCATGATTATTCCTACCCTGAGCACTTTCAACGTAGTGCCCCCACCTCAGTGGTGTTTTTTGACCTCCCAGTCAATGTATCTTCAACTGTCAGAGCTGGGGTAGCTCTTCGGGTCCCTACTAGAACCTCCACGAAACAAATCCACAGGCCTTGCGTAAAACCTCACCTACAAGAACTAGCGACAGGCGCAAGCTTCCTCTACTATGACCACGCACCTATCCAAAAGGCTACCAGGTGTTTCAATATGAGTCACCCTCGACTCTCTCTATCCCCGAAATCCAAAATAAGAGTCTAGGACGTCCTAGCTCTTCTCTTAACTTCCACCGGCATGACCTCTAGCTATGACTTGGGGCCCAGCTTCCGAGCGTTATGGGACTTTACCCTTCACGAACTTTGAGGATTATCTCTCCTCCTTTATCTTGAGTTCCAAACTCCTGAACTATGTTCACATCAGATCAACGGTCCACAACTTTCCGAGTTCGACGGTCTAGATCAATTCCTTGCGAATCGGCAATTCATGATTCGAGGTTTCAAAAAAAAGTTCCCCTCTTTTCTTCTGATCTCTAGTTTTCTGAAATCCATGTGAGTCAGATCCAACGACTCACAGATCCTCATAATCCAACGGTGTGGATCCTTTCTCGTGAATTGGGATTTTGTGGTTCGCGAAATCAAAAAACAATTCTCTTCCCCTTTCCAACTTCCGACTTTACGAAATTCAAGTGTGTCATATCAATGGCTCACACTCGCCATGATTCAATGGTCGAGATCTCTCCTCGCAAATTAGATGTTCTCCTTTCGGTATTTTCGAGAGCAACTTCCTCCATTCTCCCAACTCCTGATTTCCAATTTCCCGATGAAAGGAATCAACGGTTTGATCTTCCTTGAGATTGATGGTTCGTTACCTCTCCTGAGCTTTCGAGTGTTGAATGACTCTCAACGTTATCCTCCTTGCAGTTTCTTTTGATCTAATGACCCACAGCTATCGGCGCTTCTCCCTCCAAGGATTCCTATCGTATGTTCAAGCTTTCAATGACTTCTTGCCAAATATCTTGGCGTCAATTCTTTTGGACTTGAATTCCTCCCTAACATGAAGGATTTCGAATATTTCTAAAGCTTCGACGATGTTTTTCCTCCCGAGCTTCTGTTAATGAAATTTTAACTTCACCCTGGCGCACACTTGTGCTCTGCGTGCAAACTTGCATTGTTTCTCCTTGAGATTTTAACTTACTCAGTCTCAAAGGGACTCGGCCCTTATGCATCTTCCAAAAGACTTTATGGTGCCATCCTAGCACACTCTACGCTTGTCTTCTTGAGCCCTTCGAAAAACAAGTTTCCTCTATACGCACTCCTTGCGCTTGATATGCACACCTTGCATATCTTACAGAAGAGAACACTTGAAACTTATTCAATTTCTTTGCAAACTCATTCACTCACCAAGAACATCATAYGTTCACAAAACACATAATAACAGTAAACTATGAAAYMRTATCAACAYTGTACAATTGGATCAATTTTCTYTRTTMTATTCATTTCARRAAAAAAAAAAAAAAACATGATTACAACTCATGTCTTTCACAGACACATTACAATGAAAATTCATCTAAAGACCAAGAAGTATCTCTCTCTCCTTCTTTATTCTATCTGAATACATCTCTAGCACTTTTCATGTTTTAATGTAACCATTACATCTGGATTCCTCTTTTCGAGACCTTCCCAATCACACCTTCCTTGCTCAATTCTGAGCCTTGAGTAGAAAGCTATGATCCTTTAAAACTTGTGCTTATTTTCCGATGCACCATTTGTGCAATGATCTCTTTTCTATGAGATAATGGCTCTTAGATATTTGTTGGACTCTATCACAAAGTTCTAGGTCTTCAGTATTCTTTTCATGCGGGTTCGAACCAGACAAAACCCACCTGCTTCCTTCCTAACCCTTTTCCCTTCTTTAACACAGTTTTCGGGCACTAGCCCCTATTCTCTCAGCCCCCGACCCACGCGACCATGGGAAATGATCAAGCTCTATATCAACAGGTGCTTACCTAGGACTTCAGCTTCAAAAATTTTCAAACCACAACACAACAATCTCTCGGAGTTCCAGATTTCCGAACTCATGAAGTAGGGCATATCAATCGTCCACGTCTACTCAACATTCAACGGTTGACACTTACTATGGAACCTCAGGTGTCTGAGTTTGGAAGTTCGGGTCTTCGGGACTTCGGAGCTTCGAAGGATCTCGCATCCACACATCCAAATTGTTAATCTCTGAACATTCCCATGTAACCTTTGTTGACATCATTACATCACATCACTTAACATTTTCCAATTGCGGGGGCATGCAATGATGGTTTGGAGTAACCCACCTTTTATCCCACAATTCTTCTGATGCTAACACGCAACCCCTCGGTGAAACCGCAACATGCAATTTGGGTCCCCACAATGCCTCCTGACGATTGATCTTGGTGTATCATGATCAACTCCACTGTGGGTCCTCCGGCCTTTAACTTCGTTATGTAACCTCGGGTCCCACTAACCATGCTCATACAGAGTGCTACGTGGTGGAATACTAGAAAATGACTTGTGGCCCAATAAGATGGGTCTCACACGTCACGTTCCATATGGCATTTCAACCTGCCATAGGCTCAAAACCCACTGACATGTGGCACACATACCATGTGTCCACATCCATCCAAGTGACATCATCATGACTCACCACTTCAAATCTTCGGGAGCTTTCACCCTTTACTACTGCGTTTGACCTTTTAACATTGGCTTGATCCAACGGTCAAGCTCTCCTCTCCAGATCTATGGTGTAGGCCCACTTCGGAGCTTCAGGATTTGACCCTTCTCTTGTTTCTGACATCAAACTTCACTGAAGTCGCGAAGTCTGAAGGGATTCCAGGTTAAATCCTCTACACCTTCCCCATATCTGACGGTTGTAATGGATTTATCTTCCTTCCGAACAGATCCTACGGTGCAGAACAGACTCTGTTACTTTGCAGATTTCCAAAGGAATTCATGGTTAACTACCTCGCAACACTACCAAATCTGACAGTCGTGAAGGATTCTCCTTCTCTCAAACATATCCTAAGGTCCACATTTCTCTGCAGCCCAACACCACTTATGTCATGGTTTTACGACACCTCTACTCCTCCTGAGATTCTTAACATGGCCAAGGTAACCTTTTGGCACTCAGGAACGTTTTGATTTTTGAAATTGGTTTCTCCAGACACAATTTCCACCTTAAACCTTGAGTCCAATGACTAGTTATCCAGCCCATCCAGGGTTAGCATTGAAACCATGGGTTAGAGCTCGAATTTTGTCTACTTCGACAACAATTCTTTCTGAAACTTTTGCTTCAACTTCCACTAACATGGCCCATCCATTCTTAGTGTTGTAACCATGGCTCTTATACCATATTGTAACATCCCCGGCCACCAACAGGCCGAGCAATGCCACCTACACAACCTTAACTTAGCCTTTTAAGCTCTGATACCATATTGTAACATCCCCAGCCACCAACAGGCCGAGAAATGCCACCTACACAACCTTAACTTAGCCTATAAATCTATGATAACAATTTGTAACATCCCCAGCCATCAACCAGCCTGGGCAATGCCACTACTCAGCTCTGACTTAGCTGCGATACCAAATTGTAGCATCCTCGGCCCTCCACAGAGATCAAGTAAGGCTACCACTGCAGAATATTCACACACACACACACACACACACACACACACACACACACACACACACACACACATATATAACATGCATTTTAATCGAAATAAAACACATAACACAGAGTTATTGTTACCATTCAGATTCAACAATATTAACAGTAAATCCACATGCAATGGAACACATGATAACATTCAAGCATTAGTAGCACAAACATGCATAACATATAAATTAAGAACAGACTGATACTTATCTTTTAGTTGGAGTAAATCCACCAACTACGTGCAGACCTTCCACAAACCTCCCAGCCATAGACCACGTTTCTCATCACGCTCAGTAGTGGTTCACCCCCGAGCTGGGACTAAGCTCCACCGAGGGCAAGGGAATCCTAGACTAGGCTGAGGTCATAGGAAACTACACAGTGAAACTGGAAGGTTATGCTGGCATAAGGGCAGACCTAGGGTTCAACACTACAACAACGCACCAACAAAACCCTAACTATCGGTCGTTTCGGCAACACATGCGAAGCAGATGAAGTCTCACTCGAGGTAGAGGCAGGGGTGGTTGCAAGACTCAGATGTTTGCAACATTATCTGGGACACCAATCTGTGATTACAACACCTTAACAAAGTACTTAGTAATTACAGTTCATCAGTATTTAACCAATATCTACTTGCAAATAAAACCCTAACTACAGAGCACCGAAGCTTTCACCCAGATCTAGCCTATTCAAGCACTAAGCACATTCACATAGGTTAGATATAGTATTCATCCATATTGTTAAGAACAATTAATTAACATATATATCTATCATTCATTTATATCAAAGCACTTAAGCAAGTAAAAACATAAACACATCAATACATCGCACAAAGCATAACAACACAAGATATACATGGTTCACCCCTATCCTGGGGCTACGTCCACCAACTCTTCTTCTCTTTTATTATCTTTGGTCAATCAGCTACATGCATAGAGCCACAAGATCCTACTCTGCATAGGATAGGAGATCTGCGCACACCTCACTAGATCCTCCTTCCCCTATCTAGGTTACAACACAAAGATTCTACTCAATCTTTTACATTCACTTTCACTTAGCCTTGCAAGTCTCACATAACATGCACAAAGCATGTACACTACCACTTACACTTAGCACTTGGTATCACACACTTATGCCTTTTCACTTAGAATACATACACACACACACACTTACATCGCCTAGCTTTCTATTTATACATTACAAAAGAGGCCTAAACATCGATAAACCCATGGGCCGACATCCCCATACCTGTTACATAGGCCCAAAATGCAAAACACCCTAAAAAGGGGCCAAGATCCCATGATCTCTGCTTCGACTTACAGTCCACCCTCGACAGCCTTTCAAATTCCCAAAAGTAGGTCAAACCTGACCAAGGATCCTCAAAACTTGGTTAAGGACCAACAGGCCCCCAACACTCACCTGTGACTCATCCCAAGTCACTCTGGTCTGGGTAGCTCTGCTTCGAAAGCCTCGAGCTTGGCTTGAGTTGCTTCGACATGTTGTTGTGCCATGGCCTCCTTTTCGGTGAACTCTTGGATAACTACTTCATTGACAGGTCCCTCTAAGCATTGTTCAGCTGCAGTGATGAATTTCTCCAGTTCTGTTCCTTGACCTTCAATCTCTATGAATAGTTGGCAAGCCTCATCCTAAATTGGTTGGAGTCTCTGAGTCACTTCCATTACTCTTATTTGAATGGTGTCAACCTGTTGTTGGGCATTGTTTTGTTATTGGGATCGCTTCATCCTCTCAACGGCTGACAGAGGCTTCAAATGTGCCTGTACTATTTCTGCTTGTTTCTTTTCCTCCTGGAGCTGTGACTCTAGTGCCTTTAATTCAAAATCCTCAATGAGTCGCTCATAAGTCTGGGCACTGCGATCACTTAGTTGTTTACATTCCATGGTGAGGGCCTTGATTCTTTCAACTACGCTTCGAGCAGTTGTTTCTCTTTGCTCTCGTACATTTGGCGGAGTGTTGGGCACTATTCGAAGCTCTAAGTCTGTTATTATTTGTTGTAGTTGTTGTATATCTTCTGTGAGATGCGCTACTTGATGCTCCACTCGGTCTCCTATCTTTGGCTCTAATCCCATCACAAAGTGAAGTACTCGGCCGACTGCTTCTTTGACTTCAAGCTATTCTGTGAGAAACTATTCTTTTTCTTGCTTGGCCTACACTCTCTCTTCTTCAAACTTGGCTTGAAGGTCCTCTTTCTCCTTTTTTGAAACCCGACATTGCTCTACCATTTATTCTTGTGCTTTCTTCAAGGCCACTATGTCTTGTTCTTTCTCTTCTTGCGCTCGACGAAGGAGGGCTTCGGTCACATCAGCTGGCCTGCAGAGTTGGGTAGGCTCATCTCCCAACTCTGGTTCTTTTGATGGTGGGGGCACAGTGGATACTGCGCGGCTAGAGTGAAGGGCCTACTGTACCCCTCTCATCTCTGTCGTGATTCTGTCATACAAGGCTTCTTTATTAGCTTCGCTATTCTGCAAAATGTCCTGCGAAGCATCTGATACGGCTGCGATGATGAAATCGAAGCCAACAATCGTGAGTACAATATAAAGCTTCGGCTTGATTGCTTTGGATTTCTTCCTCGATGTAGGTTTCATGGGGGAAACCTTCCTTTTCTTCGATGGATATACGTCATCAAGGGGGTTCTATGGCGGGGTTACTTCGCCTTTCTCTTTCTTATCTTCTTCCCCTGATTTTTCTTCTTTCTCCTCTTTGTCCACCTCGTCACCTCATCCTTTGCCAGGTGAATCTGAGGCAGTCTCTTCTAAGGTGCTTCTCAGTTCCTGTACATCTTCATTCTTCTTCCTTCTGCTACTGCTGGGTGCATTATACTCCTTGCAGGTAACTATCGGGCTTCCAATGAGGTTTGGGTCGAACAATTCTGCCTTAGCGACTGGTATAAGGAACTCTACGGGCCGTTCCTTAGTTATTTCTTCCAGGTCCTCCTCAATGAGCTTATAGTATGACTGAATCTCTTCTTTATTCTCATCCGCGCACACGGTGATATATATGAAATGCCTATTTGCATGAAACTTCATGAGGGGTTTGAACATGTCCAGAGTGTTTGGCATCATCAGGGGAATGATTCGATATCCCTTTTCAGCTACAGGTAGTAGGTATGGAATACTTTTTTCGAATGCCATTGTTTTCCCATGTCACTCGAGTACCAAAGTGTGGTGAACTTCACAACAAGAAGCTCGAACGGCTCGATGTACAGGAAGGTCGCACCTTCCGGCATCTCCCAAGATGTAAACACAATGAGAATCAACAACCAGCTAAAGTGGAACTTGTAGCCCTGATCCTGAGCTTTGCGGCAATCAACTTCTAGCTAGTTGACTAATTACTTCACCCAGTTCATCTGTAATACCTCCACAAACTTTCCTGCGAGGTAAACCACAAACCCTGTGACCTGCGTGGGTCTGTTCTTCTGGACTAGCTTACCATCAATCAACTAGAAAGTGAGGTGAACTGAACCATTCTTAATGGATGCTACCTTGTAGCCTCGCTTCCCCTTTTCTACATCTCCATAGATATCTTTAATATTCTGTGCCAGGGCGCGATCTACAACCTTCCTTGGGTAGAAGTCTTGTGGGTCGGGTCCCTGCATGCTCAATCCGGTGATCCTATGGATCAGCGCCGGATCGAGGATAGTATGCCTATCTAACCATAAATAACCATCGTGGAAGCACGACAATAGGATTTTAACGCACATGTTAACCTCCCGATGCCTTCCAAAGTGTGGAATTTTCATGACATTAAGGATAGTGGACTGCACAATGTTCATGGTCCATGGTTGGGGAATGATCTTTGATCTCCTTCCCTTCATCTTAGTCAAGTACTTGTGAGGCGCGAGCATGTCGTAGGTCTTGTGGTTCTCTAGATTATAGTCACTGATCTTTAAGGTTGGAATCCTCTCCAGTTGCGGTCTGACTATGCATATCCCCTTCAGGAGGTATTCCATGATGACTATGTAGTAGAAGTCCCTCGAGACACTGTCATGATTCACTGCACCTTCTAGAGGTAGGATGTAATTAGGCATAATAGACAGGATTAACTTCACATTCGCTAAGTCATCTTTGTGCTTGGTTCTTTTCTCATATGCAACGCGGGATGGTACGGATCCATGAGCAATTGATGGGGAGGCTTGCACTCCTCACTTCGATAAATATTGAACTCCTGTGGACATCACTCTCTCTGCCATAAGGTCGATTAGAGATTCTTCGACGACTTTCCCTACGACGTTGAGCTCGTCCAACATACATGCTCAGATAGGGTAACTTAGGTGGATGAATGAATGCTCAAAGAAATGGAACAGGTGTCGATCTCAATAAACACAATGCAGTAGCAATGAGTTCTCTTGTTGGCTCTGATACAATTCGTAAAAGTGTTCTCAAAATCGACGAAATAAGTAGACAATGATGTAACGGATCTTCTCCAATGAACAAGAGGCCTTCATCAATGCAGTTATGTTCGTTACGATGCGGTCACAATGGTCTGATGGTGAGCTTTCTAGTCATAACTGTTGTTCTAACCATTCGGGGCGTTGGGCTAGTGGTTCTAATGATTTCAACAGCTATATCACTCCACCATGGCGAAGTGCCATGTTGTGATGTTATGATATCCCAACGAAGTTCCAGTTTTGCAAACCTTCCCTCTGCGAAGTCCCTTCAGAAACCTCCATCCGTTTTTCTAGCTTCACTTTCTTCTTACTGAGATTTCTAGCCTTTTCCCCTATGATATGTGCTACTGGGTTCCTCTTCCCATTTTGATTCTTATCTCCTTTTGGTATAGTAACTTCGTGTTGTTGAGATTCTTTCATACGGTTGGAGAGTAATACGTCTTCTCTAGCTAGGGTAGGTACTTCAGTCTTCTGTGGGTCTTCTTGTGTTCTATTAACTTCGACATCCAAGTTTCTGGTGCTAAGTAGCTTCGATCTATTCTCCCGTTCTTCAATCAAGTGTGATATCCTCCTAGTCATGAAATATTTTAATTCTTACTTATTCTTCTCTAAGACTTCCTCTTATTTTCTTTTGGCCTGATCCTTTTCAATCCAAGGTTTTCCTAGTAATATAGAAAATAGGGTGTTATTCTCAATAAATTTAACAATCTCAAAATCTTCCTCTGTCGAAGTTCCATAAGCACTCATAGATATATGGGTGAGTCTTCCACATAGGGTTATCAACTTTCCTCTAAATAATCCTATTCCTCCTAATGAAGGAATCATAGCAGGCTTTCCTAAAATTTCCTAGGTTCTTTATGTCATAATATTCGCCTATGTTTCCTCATCTAGAGCAATGTCTATGTCGAAGTCTCCTATTCTTGTTTCTATACACTCTTTTTGTTTGAATATCTCTAATAAGTTGATATTCCGGTGATCATTCAGGGTTTCTTTCATTTGCAGTAATACAGTCTTTGATTCTTTCTGGGGTTCTGCCATGTTCTTAGTTTTGTAACCTTCCTCGGGGTTTTCTTGTCTGATCCAGATTTATGTAGGAACACAATGAAATACAGACATACACATAAACACAGAGATGCAGCGAAAATAAGACTTCATTTCATTAATAACAAATGACTGAAATATTCTTACAGACGAAATGGAAATAAACTAGTTAGGCGCTGGTAGCTTATCTCTGAGAAGAGATGTGGTCGCTACTCGCATCCGTGAGAAGATGATTACAATGAGGATCTGAAGGCCCTTTTACAATAAACGGGAATGCCAAAAGCCCTAGACATCCAAAAACCTAACCCTGGGAGATGAAGCGCCAAAAGTCATGTGGGCCCCATTTGGGTAAGTTGGTACATCAACTTCCCAGGGTCGTAACTTTTGCATACGATCTCCGTTTTAGGCGTATGATAGCCCATTGGAAAGATCTATCCGAAGACTACAACATTTGTGACAAATTGTGCAATGGCAACATACCCCAAAAAACATCGTTTAGGGCCTCAAAATGGCTCCAGAAGTTCAGGACCCAAAAAACTACTAAACATAGTAAACTGTGCGAAAACTAAAAAACTGAAAGAAGCAATGGTGGGGGTCCAAGTGGAATAGGTGGGTGGCCACCAATATCCACCTGGATAATTCCTCCCCCTTAGGAAGCAATGGTCCCCATTGCGTTGATTTCCTCCATGAGATGAGGAAACTTCTGTTGAACTTGGTCCCTGGTGAGCCATTTGCCTTGGTGAAGGAGTTGGCCTGCTTTGA
>JZKD02S2444223.1:38183-61836 GCA_000966675.3 Picea glauca | reverse complement strand
GGTAGGGGACAAGGGACAACCTTGTTTGACTCTGATATTGCAGTTAATCTCTTTTGACCAGCCCTTGGTGTTTTTAAACTTAGCAATAACGTTCTCATACATCCTTATTGCAGCATCCCTCAACTCGAGAGGCACTTTTATCTCTTCCAACCTATTCCAAAGGTTTTTCCTAGGAAACATGTCCAAATCTTTTCTAAAGTCAACAAAACAACAAAAAAGATTGGTTTTAGTATTGCAGAACTTCTCTGCAATGATCCTAAAGGTAACAAGATGGTCCACAGTTGAATGATATCTCCTAAACCTAGTCTGGCCTTTAGTTCTTTTACCGTGACTTTCTAGCCAAATGCTAATCTTCTTTTCCAAAATAATTCCATAAAGCTTGGCTAAAATGAGGCTAATCATAACAGTCCTATAATTAGAGGGAATGTTTTTATCCCCATTTTTAAAAATAGGAACAATGAGGCTTTGCGTCGAGAACTTCTTAGGATCCAACTTGTGTAGTTGTGAAAGTTGATCTTGCCTTTTATTGATATAGTATCTTTTTTTCCTTTTAATTAGGGCTTTGTATGTATTGATCTTATCGAGTGTTAAGGGCTCATTAGAAGCATCCCTAATGGCTTTCCTAGCAATTTTACATTCTTTATCATACCAAGGGTTGGTTGTTCTATTATTCTTTTTATGGTACACCTCGAAAGAGAACTTGTTAATAGAAGTGGAAAGGGTAGTTGTAAAATTATGATAGAGTTCTTCAATGTTGTCCTTATAAGTTAGGAGGTTTAATTTACTATTTAAATCCTTTAAGAAAATGTCAACTTTACTTTTGTCAAAGGGCAAATTCCTTTGATTATCATAATTCTCTTCCATGGTGCTCCTATGCATGGAAAATTTTAGAGTTAGGGTTAAAGGTTTATGATTGGAGTCAGGCTCATGGTCATTTAAAAGGTCAAAAGTTGTTATTAAAAACACTTAACAAAATAATTAAAAATATGTAAAAATATGGGTACATGATTCTAAAACTTTCATCATTTTGAAAATGATGGGATAAAAAGTTTTGTATTATAAAAGATAAAATGTATGATATCATTTTCAGAAAATAAAATCTAAATAAATCATTAACTTTGATTGTATTAATCATTTTCATTATAAAATATTACCAAAAAAAAAAAAAAAATCTTATAAGAGATATAATAATTCTTAATTTTCAAGGTTGATAAAAAAATAAAATCTTGGTGTTTTTTAACATTTTAACTTTTAATGTTTTTAGTGGGAATCTGGCCCACATAAATATGGACAAAATCTCAATTCTCTATTATTTAAATTGCATTTCTGAGTATATAAATGGATTTATTGTGTTGAAAAATTAGACACTAAGATCCAACAAATGTAACCACTCAAATATGCAGATCTAACCATTTCTAATCAGATTTCAGGAAAAATAAAATCAAATATCAAATATCAAATGTACAGATCTAACCATTTCTATGTTCCATCGGTGATAAAATGTGAGCTGAATAACATGGAAAAACAAAAAACCAAGATTATAAGGTCAAGTGCATTAGAAAATTGTGTGACTCTGTGTAGCCATGGGTGTGTTATTTTGAAGCACACGCATCTAGAAAATACATATACATATACACAGTAAAAAGATGCACACATATACAGGAAAACATTGTTATAAAGATGCGGAAAACACCAATTATTTTCACAAAAGCCTGTAATTTAGCATTAATACACACATATCTGCATACATATAGATGCAGGCACTGCTATAAATATGAAAGAAGCATCAATTACTAGTAAATGATATAATATCAACCACGGGAGCCGTATCAGATGAAAGCAGAGGAGATAAATCAGGTAGATGAAATAAATCAAAATAGAACATGGAAATTAAGGAAAATACCTTGCAGGGGGAGTGGGAGCTGAGATGATCCTCCTCCATCTGTAGAGAAAATTCAAGCCCTCGATGGTATTGTTGAAAACCCGTCCCATTGAGATAATGAAGCAAACGTACATATTTAATAAAGACCTGGATGCACTAGCAAACATACACATTGAATAAAGATATGGATGCACTGGCTAAATATGCTTCGAATATATTCGAATAAAATTCAAGGTATCTACGCACCAGCGTGGAATATTCAGATCGAGTTGGGTGAGGACGTTGTTACTGCTATGAAAAAATCACTAAGGAATTTCACCTTTTGTCGCTCTATGATATAGCCAAATTCATAAAATGGAATTCACGAATAGTGCGCGAATCGTTCCAGGAAAGAAAGTATGGATTTTTGAATGAGCAAAAAGTTTTGAAGTATTTTGAAAGAAAATATGGAGGATAATCATGAGACATAAAATAAACAACACATTGAAGGAAAGAACAAGAAAATGATGTTCGGTTGAGCACGAACAGGATCATGAATATTATGCACAATCTAGACCAATCCTCCTTGCAAAACCTACAATACGCAATGCCATGGTAGTTGAATCAAAGTCTCCATATGAATATGCTACGGGGAGAACCAAGTGGGTGAATCAAACAGGTAAACCTATTTTGTAAGAGGACTACAGAAGCAAAAACCAACTGGTAAGAGGTGCCTATTTGGGAGGTGCATTTGAAACTCTGAGATCAAGATTTTATAAGTCGAAAGGTATTTCAGTATTTAAGCGAGGGGACGACCCACTATGCCATGCGCCAACTCTCAGTTACTATTCCTTGAAAAATGCACAAGCCAATTGTCTATGCCTTCTTCAGCGGGTTTACGTTGAGCTGGTGGTCACGCCTATGGTGTTCTTGCTGAAGACTAAAATATTCATGCCAGATGATAAACAAAATTGAGTATGGGGAGCCTTTTTTAACTGATAGTTTTTAATTTCGCATAAAAAGATGAGTATGGGGCTATTTTAACGGATAGTTTTTGCTTTTCCGTAAAAGGAAAGGATGAGTAGGGAGCTTTTTTCAACTGATAGTATTTGCTTTTCTGTAGAAGGATCAGTATGGAGTTTTTAGCAACGGATAACATTTGCCTTCACATGATAAAGGATGAGTAGGGAGATTTTTGCAAGGCATAGTATTTGCCTTCACATGATAAATATAATGAATTTTTTCACCTCCAGACTCCACATAAGTTACAAAAGGATACAATAATTATACTTCAGTTATAATTCAGTGAAGAGATATTTTATACTTTTGTTTTTTTATACTTCAGTTATAATTCAGTGAAGAGATATTTTATACTTTTGTTTTTTTAACTGATAATTTCATTTTTAACAACGGATAGTTTTTACATTCCGACCCTAATCTAACCTAATGGTTTTGTACAATGGAAAAATTGTTGGTAGTACACATGCCTACAATGGAAAAATTGTTGCTCGTACACATGCCTGTGTCCAGTGTAACTCCTACTCCTCTAACCGAAGGGTGTGATTACGAGATTGATGGCGCTGGGATCCACAATTTATAACCAGTTGTGCCCAAGTAATTCAAGCCAGATTTCCATGTAGTACAAGCCAGATGTGTTGTATTATCTTTTCTCTATCAGTATATAAGGGTAACCAAGCTTATCCATGGTAAACAAGAATGTCCTTTGCATAAAAATCTTATGCTATCCATGGATATATATCGCAAATCAAGAAAATTTCAAAATATGGTTTCGAGAGTTTTTTATTTAAATTTTTTCAGCTTTAAAGATTGGTAAAAAAAATTTCAGCTTCAAAGATTGGTATAGAAAATAAATATTTACAACATATTCTTACATAATTCAACAAAGCATATTTTAACAGTGTGTCATTTTTATTTTTTAAATTAAAAAATTAATTATTTCTTAAATATTAGTATAGAAAATAAATATTTACAACAATATTCTTACATAATTCAACAAAGCATATTTTAACAGTGTGTTATTTTTATTTTTTTAATTAAATAATTAATTATTTATAATAACGAGTTTAAAACCAAACCAAACAATTTTTTTTAAATATAATTTAAAAAAAAAAATTATATTAAAACATTAAAAATACAAATGTTTAAATCTATTAATTTTATTATATATATGAAACTAATTTAGAAAATGGATAAATAGTCTCTAGATACAACAAAGACTAGTAAAAAGTTATAAAAATTAATATCTATATAAACTAATATCAATAGTTGATTGAAAAATAAACCATTAATACTAAGCAAAGAGTTTAGTTTTTCTTATATTCTTATTCTCAAACTCTAGTTCATGTAGATGCATTCTATCCTTCATTATAAATCTCTACATAAATCTCATTTTATTTGGTTATTAGGAGTGTAAGGATAAATAAAATATTAAAAGAGCTACACCATATTTACATAACAATTATAAAATAGCATATGTCAAACATCTTAACCTTATATCTATTGCATGATACATCTTAACCTTATATCCACCTTATATATATTGCATGTGTTGTTATGTTTGCAAGTTTGCACATTGATTTTTTTTCCTCTTTACAATTAAATAAACCTAGAGTTGTATGATAGTTCGATGACTTCATTTCAATTTCTTTAGTGAGAGATTTATATAGATGAATGAACAAAAAATATATTCAAAATAAAAAAAATGAGAACAATTGAAATAACTATAAGTTTAAGGTTTATCCTATAAAATGGAGATGAATTATCACTATAATGTCTTATGTGGACTTTTGATTCAACATTAAAAACTATGTGGATTTTAAAGTCGTAAGAGGAAGATCTCAATTAGTTTGAAAATAAGGTATGTAATTTAAGCTAAACTACTCAAATTTTATCCCTATAAGTGTTTAATATAAACTAGATTAATCTCCATCTAGCTAGCTTTCATGACCTAGATTAATCTACGACTACATCATGACCAAGCTTTCATGACCTATCATGCAATATATTGTTAGCCTCACTTTCTCATTGAGTGATTTTGTGTGCAAGAGCTTCATTGGGTATTTTATCTATTCTTACACAAAAAATTCATCTACAAGAAGCATATTATGTGCCATTGTGCAAATTTCACTTGTAGTGGGATTCTAAAGAGTATATTCAAAATGAAAAATGAGAATAATTGAAATGGCCATAAATTTGAAGGTTTATTGTTAAGTTACTGGCCTTCTTTCATTACTAATATATAAGTTATAGTTAGGTCATCCTAGAGTGTAGAATACATCATGCCCTCTTCATCTCATATTTATAATAAAGGACATTCTTTTGGCTAAGATTCTTGTCTTATGCATTGGATATATTGTAAAAGGAAGTTTCCCCCTAGAAGAGGTTTCTTATTCTTTGGATATTTATCGTATTAATGCATGGAATAACTTATTATTTATATTTCTATGATAATTGGGGTATTTTTTACATTACATTTGGTATTAGAGTAGACGGTCCTGGGATTTGGCTCCTTTAAATGAGTCATCTCACCATTTTCTCTCTAACATTAAGTTATTTTTTGTGAGAAAAATATTCAAGGAGCATAGAGTAATTAACGAAGTACATTGTGTAAAAAATTTAAATTCTAGTGCGATATACTTTCATAGTCACAAGCTATTAAACTTAGGGTCTTGAACTAGTCTTAAAACTAGTCTCAAACAGGTGTTCTCAATAATATAGTTATATCTCAAGTTATCCAACTCCAAATTGAGTGTTGGGGTGTTTAATATCCATTTCTAAGATCTATCCCATGAAGTATGGATTGTAAGGCCTTTGACACTGAGCGTGGGAATGCATGTCTTCACCCTGCCTTAACTAAAGATTGAGCATTGGATACTTGTGTACGATATGATCAAACGATGTACTTGGGACATCTTGGGCACTAGGATGCCCCTCAGCAGACCTTAACGACGATGTTATAAAATTGGTGAGTAGGAGTACCTTGGGTGGCCAACACACTGAGGAGACTCACCACAACACCTTGGTGAGAAAATTTGACATACAATGGGTTGGAACATGCCTTGAGACAAGTCAACAACTTGGGAGCATGGTTGAAATTCCCAAGTCATGGGCTGGCACACCCAAGTACTTGGTCGATGAGACCATGAGATGGTTTCGATGGACAAGGCACGGGGCACCGAATGGGTAGACTCACCCAAAAAAATGATGTAACAGACGAAGTTGTGGGCGTTGAATAGGAAGGTGCACCCAAGTGCATATCATGGTAGATGAGGTATGGGGCATCGGATGGACTGGTGCGCCCAAAGTAAATAACATGACATACAAACCATTGGGGTGTCAGATGAACAAGCATTCCCAAGTGAATAGTGCTATGGAAAGAATGGTGGGGCACTCGGTGGACCGATGTGCCTAGCATACACCTTGAGTTAGGGACGCTTGGTGAACTAACGGGCCCAAAACACATTGCAAAGGGGATTTGTGAAATGGTGCATCCAAGGGATGCAACCATTCACCAAAGGAATCACATATAATAAGAAAAGGAGAGTATTTCCAAATGGAAGAAAAAGGCAGAAGGGCATAGATATTAGGAATATTTGTAGGAAGGGGATGAGATCCTCCCAAGGGGCCCAATCATGCATTTTTTTCTTGTTAGTTTTAAACCTATGAAGTAAATAAATGCATATAGATTATTAAGCAAAAAATAAATTAACCAATGGCTCATACACATGGTACACAGAGATTTACGCTAGAAACCCTTAACCTGGAGAAAACCAGCCTTCCTTGGTGTTGCACTTCTCAACTCTTCATTGTGTTCACTTCACAATTCAAAATACAATATATACAATATTTTAGGTATTATACAACTAGAAAAAATCTAATCTATTAATCCAATATTATTTTAGAAAAACACTAAAAATAGCGAAAAATGTTAAAATAACAAAATTCACTAAAAAAAAAATTATGGGCGCTGCCTCGAATGCTTCATGTAGTTCAAACGGTCCAATCCTGGCCCCCCCTCAGGTAGTGCCCGACACACACATACACCACTACGAATGAGGGATAATTAGACGTAGTCATCAAATCCGACGCACGCCCCCACCCACATGCAAAGAATATAAAACCTACCCAACATTCTCCCACTTGTTGTTTTTTTTGCATACATGGGGTCACATGATGACACAATCAACAATAAAGGGAAATAATGCCCATTGTTTCTCTACACCATGAGAACTTCTCGATGCTCATAGACTTTGTCAATGAATATGCAACATTCTTCATAATGTCAACCTTCTCCAACAACATCTTCTTTTATTCAACCATGTCTCTCACAAAGTGATACTAGACATCAATATGCTTTGTATTTGAATGATAAGTTGGGTTATTAGCCAAGAAGATTGCACTTTGATTGTCACAATCTAATCTTATTACTTTTTGTACCAACTCAATACCTGAACACAATCTCTCTAACCATATTTCTTCCTTGCATCCATGATTGGTTGCCATGTATTCAACTTATGTAGTTGAGAGTGCCACTACAACATGTATTTTTCTCATCCAAATGATTTCTCTTCCAAATAGTTTAAACACATACCCACTTGTAGATTTTATGTGATCCAGATCTCCATCCCAGTCCGCATAAACAAACCCATGTATTCCCAACAATTTGTCCAATCCTGATCTTCCTTCGTAGCACAAACCATAGCTAGAAGTGCCACGGAAATACCTGAAAACTCTCTTTACTATTTTTCGATGCTCCTTCCCTGGTTTTGACATATACCTTCTCAAAACTCCCACTGCATGTGCAATGTCCGATCTAGTATACACCATTTCATACATCAAGCTACCAACCGAACTAGCATATGTAACATGGGACATTTCCTCTTCCTCTTCTTGTGTCTGGGGACACTGATCTGTAGATAACTTTACACATATAGGAATAGGAACCTTGACTGGTTTAATTTCCTACATATTAAACTTTTATAACATCGTCTCAACATATTTTCTCTTATTCAACCAAAGTTTCATGTTTGCATGATATATTTTAATATCCATCCCATAATGAAGTTTGCAGCACCGAGATCCTTCATGATGAATTTGGAGGATAGTTGTGATTTCACCTTCTTGATAACATCCATGTTATTTCCTACTAGCAACATGCCATTGAAATACAACACTACATAAATGAAGTGATTACCAACTTTCTTGGAATATACAAAGTGGTCATCCTTTCTTCTCACAAATCCCAGTCCAAGGATGTATGTGTCAAAATTTTGGTACTACATCCTAGGTGATTACTTCAGACCATGTAGTGACTTATATATATTACAGACCAACTCTTTCTTTCCCTTAACTGAAAATCCTTTATTGATTTTGTAGCTCCAAGAGGTATTCCAACAAGAGGCCAAGGTGTTAGGCATGTGAGAATCTTCGTTGGCACCAAATTATCCTTTCAGTTTGGTGAAAACCCCCTTGTATTTGGTTGGGGTCTTCATGCATTTAGTGATGGTATTTGTGGGCTTGTGTTAGGGCTTCACACCCACAAAGAAACCCTAATTTGATGTTTTCTTGTGGAGGGATTTCTATGGTAACCCCCAAATATTTTATATAAAGGAGAGAGGTCATTTTATCATCATAGATTAATGGAGTTAGCATAAGTGAGTCTGCACTTGTGCCAGGAGGCTTAGTCATTTCAACAAAGGGAAATTTTTCTAGGGTGGAAAATTTGGCCTACGGTTGAGGACTCTCTATGTTTTGATCTTGGAAGGGAAAGACACACCTTGCCTGTGGGAGAGATAGACAACCTCAAAAGGAAGATATTGTATGAAGTGGAGTGATCTGTATGAAGTGCCTATACAATTATTCTCATGTACGTGGGTTGCAGTGAGAATTGTCATGTACGTACGCGAGTTGCTGAAGGAACAATCGAGTACATTCGTACAAGCTCTTCTATGTAGGGGCACGTCCGTACAGGATGACGTTACGTGAATTCAACAGGTCATAAATGTGGTTTGTAGTAGATTTGTGGGCAGAGGATATTTCCATAATATTTGATATATATCCTATGGAAGATATGGTCTGCGGTTCATCCTAAAATTAGTTTTAAATGAGTCATCTTGGATTTTTCTCTATAACTTGTTTTTTAAGAAGTTTCAGATAGTGAAATTTTATGGAGAATGAGGAGAAATGTGATAGTATAGGTGGTAAAATTTACATTTTCTATTTCACTATGATATTTGAGAAATATTCCATGGAAGACAAAATTTGTGAATAATCCTGAAATTGATTTTAAAAGAGTCATATTGGAATTTTTGGTGTAACTTTTTTCAGTGAAGTTTCAGAATCTGAAAAAAAATTAATCTTCAGTTAACACGGTGAATTACATGTGGAATTTTTTTAATATTTTGACTCATTTCATTCTATTATATATTTCTTATGGAAGTTAGGGTTTGTGCACCAATTATTTTCTAGTGATTTTAAGAGCTTTTTTCATGGTTAGGAAGATCATCTTTTATTTTTATTTAGAGATTTGTGTTGTCTTCTTTAAATGAAGGGGAAATAGACAAGTATTATTATTTTCTCCAATGGAAAAGGGTCCTTCAATAACTAATACTTCTTTTAAACCTCCAAATATCTCACACGGGATGCCGAAAAAAAATGGATATTTCAAAAAGTGGTTATCCCAATTAAAGAACCAAGTTGATGAAATAATTGGTAGTATGTTGAAACTAGTGGATTTAGCAAGTTCTTAGGAATTTGTTAAAAACCAACGAGAAGATAAAATAAAAATTAAGATGGATGAAAATAAGGAAGAATTATAAAAATATGTGAATGAAATGAAAAAATCCATAGAATCCATGTTCTTGCACATCATGATCCCTAAAAGGGATATGGAGATCCAATAAAATCATAAAAATAAGGAGAAAAATGGTGTTGAGACTCAATCACATATGGGGAGTATTTTATCACAATTACAGAGAACAAATATTAAATTTCAGAATCATTCATAACTCCAAGATCCACCTCATCAAGGCTTCAGGTCATCACCAAGGAACTACTTCATTCCAAAGATATATATGAGGAAGTTTGATGGTAAAGATCCTATAACATGGATATTCCAGATGGAGCAATTCTTTGATCCACACCATGTGCCAAGATTACAAAAGGTAACTATGGCATCCTTGTATATAGAAAATGATCAATGTTTTTGGTATCAATGGCTTTGTAAAAGAGAAAAAGATTATATTATCTCTTGGTCCATTTTTACAAATGAATTGATAACACATTATGGGGATATCAATAGAAATAAATTCTTTAGTCAATTGATAAATATTCAACAATTCCAAAGGCTTGGTCTTAGAGTAAAAAACATTCCAGAGGAGAATTTGTTATATCTCTTTATGGGCACTTTAAAGGAGAACATTTAAAATGAGGTATGTATCTTCGAACATAAATCCCTAGAGAGAGATTTTAATATGGCAAGGAAAGTGGAAAACAAAAATATAGGTACTATAAGGATGGCCACTAACAACTATAGAGAGCACCATATTCCCTCTCCTAACCTCACTTAACCGACAAGGTTGAAATATCAACAAATTAATGAAAAATAAAAAATGGACTATGTTTCAATTGTGACAACAAGTACAATAAGGGGCATAAATGTGGTGAGAAGAAATTATTCTACCTAGACTATGAAGAAGAAGAAGATCAAGAATTGGAACTATCACAAGATCTAGATCTAGAAGGGACTACTCCAACAATATATTGTCATGCATTGGCCAACATCAGTACTAGAAAAACCCTCAAGATATAAAGATATATCAAAAAGAAAAAGGTAATAGTGTTGATTGATTCTAGTAGTACCCATAACTTCATCAATTACAAATTAGCAAAAAATATCAATTTATTTGAATTTACAGTGCTAGAATTTCAAGTAATGATTATGGATGGAGGTACCATAAATTGTTTAGGGAATTTATAATCCAGGAGGATCCAAAACACTCAAACATTTTTCATCTCAAATGATAATGAAAATGACTTCATTATTTAGATCTCGACGAGATCTTTCCAATGGTGCATAAATCGCCTCAAATGGATGTCGTATGAGGAAGTTATGGTTATTAAAAGTTTGGACAAAAACAAGAGGAAATGGAAAAATGGGGGTGCTGCATGGCAAGCCCACAGGCTGCCACATGACCATCCATATAGATGATAGGGCACAGGGTGACATCATGATGACATCATCATGTTGTCATGGAAACATAAGAGTATGTCATGTGTCACTCAATTTTGGCATTTTTGGCACCCAGTTGGAGCAATAAAAATTGTCCACGTGTCGGAGGACGTAGCATCCATACACTACACGTGGCATCACTACAAGGATGACACTTGGTAGGTCATACAGTGATGTGGAAGTAAGTTGGAAGATATGTACATGAAAGTGGAACAGTTAGAAGTGGCCATGTGTCGTCCATACATCCAATTGGCAGGTTGATTGCACATTGATGTGGAGATCATTGTACAATAGGTGGACCAATCATCTTGGGTTCGATCCATGCCAAGCCCAACAACATTTATACCACTTAGCCAATATTGGCCAATCATAGAGTTCCACGTGGCACTCTCTGATTGGCCAATATTGGCTAAGGGGTATAAATGTTGTTGGGCTCGGCGTGGATCAAACCCGAGATCTCCATGGGAATATTCAAGAATATTCCAACGACTTAACCATAAGTTCCAACCGTTGCACAAACACTATGGTTTGTTAAAACCAAAGGGAATATTTATATTTAAATTAAATTAATTTTACCCCAAGAATCTATGGAGTCAGTGGGGTTTGACCCCCTGACCTAGCCTATATAAATGCCACACCCTCAACTATTTAACAACATTTTAATGCATGCCACGAGTGGAGGCATGGATTTGTGTGCCAAGGAGGATATTGGGTGCATTAGAATGTGTGCCAAGAGATGCTCCTATTTTGGTTTGAGAAAAGTATAGAGTGTTTATACTCATTTTTCTCAGTTTTTCCGAGAGGAATATGATGGAAATGCCAGTTATGCACTAAAGTAATGTGTACGAAAATCTTAGTACAATTTTCTATGTATGAGATCCATCTCTCGTTTAGCATGCCAAAGGGGTTCTTTGAGCATAGTCGAGTTTATTCTCGTTCTTCTCATAATTTCGAGAGGAACTCAGTGGTGACCTCTGTTTCTGGGTTTGAGCAGCAAAATTGAAGGGTGTCTTCAAATTTTCCATTGTAATTCATCATTGTATCAATAATTTGAGCAATAATAGAGAAGTATCATTGTTTGGAAGTGGACCCAGAGATGTAGCCCAGAAGGGGTCAACTCGGTTATCAACTCATGTAAAGTGCATTGATCTTTGTTGTTAATATTTTTCTCCATGTTAGCATTTTTATTTCCGCAAGTTATTATCAATTAATGAAGTTTATAGATAAGTAAGTGTTTTCACATGTTATTTTGCAAATAGTCAAGACGATCATAGTTTTTGAATTAGGTTGGATGTTAATGTAAGCTTAAGAATTAATTTGAAATCTAAGGATTTTCAGATCAAGTACCATAGTATTAAGCTCGATATGGGGGAGTATTTTTTGGATGGTATCATGATTTCCATCCAAATGGGTGGTGTTGATGTTGTATTAGGGGTCCAATGATTACAGTCGTTGAGAACAATGGCCCTTAATTTTCAATATCATTTCATTACATTTTCCTTAGAAGGAAAGGAAATCGATCTTAGAGGCATCCAAGGGAAAACCTCTAAGGCGATAAGATCTAATAGCATGATACAATTACTCAAAAAGGGATACCATGGTGTAATTTCATAATTGTGCTCATTAGGTGTTCAAACATATGTATCCTCTGCTCCATTGGATATCCAAATAGTTATCAACTATCATTCTAAGGTATTTGGATACATGCATAAGGTTCTTCCACCTTCTTGAGATCATGACTATGTTATTCATTTGCAACTGGGAAGTGTACCACCTAACATTATGCCTTATAGGTATCCATATGCACAAAAAAGTGAGATTGAGTGTATGATCCACTAAATGTTATCGGTCAACATCATTCAAGCTATCCAAAGTTCGTTCTCTTCACCAATAGTGATGGTTATAAAAAATGATAGTTCATGTCATATGTTTCCGTATTATAGATAGCTCAACAAAAGGACAATCAAAGATAAGTTTCATATTATTGTAATTGATGAATTATTAGATGAATGCACCGATTTTATTTAATAAGTTGGATTTTTGTTTGTGATATCATCAAATCAGAATGAGGAACGAAGACATTCACAAAATAGCCTTTAGAAAACACGAATGTAATTATGAGGTTTTGGTTATGCCATTTGGACTTACTGATGCACCTTCAACATTTTAGATCTTCATGAATTCTACTTTCAAACCCTTCCTTGGAAAAATTGTGTTATTATTTTTTTTGACATACTAATATACAAAAAATCTTGGGAAGAGCATGTACAACATGTTGACAAAGTATTATAACTATTATAAGAGAAACAAATTTATGCAAATCATTCCAAGTGTTCCTTTGGGGTTCAAGAAGTGGAACATTTGGGTCATATTGTATCTCATGAAGGTGTAAACGTGGACCCTAACAAAATTAAATCTATGAGGGAATGAATAATTCACAAAACCTTCAAGAAACTTAGAGGATTGTTAGGAATGATGGGCTATTACTGTAATTTTGTCAAGAACTATGGTCAAATAGAGTCACCTCTAACAACATTATTAAATAAGGATGCATTTTCTTGGATTCAAAAAGTAACCAAATATTTTGAAAAACTTAAGGAGGATATGTGTACAACTCCTATCTTGGCCACACTTGACTCCACAAAAACATTTATTGTGGAGTGTGATGCCTCAAGCCATGGAATTAGTGCAAATTTAATGGAAGAAGAAATGCCCCTTACCTTTGAAAGAAGCCAACTTAAAGGAAAAATATTATTCAAAACCATTTATGAAAAAGAAATGTTGGCCATACTACATGTAGTTAAGAAATGGTGCCCTTACTGAATAGAAAGACACGTCAAAGTAAAAACATATCATGATAGTTTGAAGTACTTCTTGGAGAAATGATTATCTTTAGAAGAGAAAAAAATGGGTTACAAAGATGTTAGGTTATGACTTTGAAATTATATACAAAAAAATAAAACATAATGTTGTGGCGGATGCACTTTCAAGGAAAGAAGAAGAAACAGAGGGTTCACTATGTGTTAGTTCTATTCCGCAATCTGATTGGGTGGAAGAAGTAAGGATAGAATGGAAGCAAGAAAAAGAGGTATGAAAGATCATTCAACAACTACAAGATGACCCTGGTGCATTAGATAAATTTGTATGGAAGAATGATTTTCTAGGGTATCATGATCACCTATATTTATGTAATAATTCCCAAATCAAAAAGAAGTTCCTTCTAGAATTTCCAAATTCTCAGGTAGGAGGACATTAGGGATTCTTAAAAACTTACCACAAGATAACGAATGATTTTTCCTTGGAATGTATTAAAAATTATGTTCAAAATATTGTGTTTGATTGTGTGGTCTGCCAATAGAATAAGGGAGAGACAATCAATATGTCAAGTCTCCTACAACCATTATCTATACCAAGTCAATGTTGGGAAGAAGTTTCAATGGGTTTTATTACAGGTTTACCCAAATATAAAGGAAGTATTATCATCATGGTAGTAATGGATCAATTGACAAAGTATACCCATTTTTTATCTCTTTCTCATCCTTTTAAAGAAAGCACGGTATTAGTAGAATTCATGGAAACAATTCAAAAGCTACATGGAGTCCCCAATATTATTGTAAGTGACAAAGATCCAATTTTCACTCAAAATTTTTGGACTTGATTATTTTCTTGTTTTGGTACTCAATTGGCTCGCAACTCATCTTATCATCCTCAATCTGATGGGAAAACTGAGATTGTGAATAAATGTCTAGAAGGATATATTCCTTGCTTTACATATGATAAATATATACAATGGGTAAAGTGGTATCCCTTGGAAGAATGGTGGTATAAAACATCCTTCCATACTTCTTAAAATATTTCCCAATTTCTAGCATTTTATGCATATCATCCTCCATTCATCACATTTCCCTTGAAAGGGACTGCAAAGATTCAAGCAGTGGAGGACCACATATGGCACCAACAAGAGGTTCTCAAAATATTGAAGGACAACTTGGTTATTGCACAAAATAGGATGAAACAACGAGCAGATCAACATCGCAATGAAAGGGAATTTGAAGTGGAGGATTGGGTATTTTTTAGGCTACAACCATACAAGTAGATGTACCTCAAAGAACAAAATAAGGAAAATAAATTAGCACCCAAATATTGTGGCCCGTATAAGATGTTGCAAAGGATTGGAATTATGGATTACAAATTAGAGTCAAGTCTTCATATTCACATGTACATCTAATATTCCATGTTTATTTCTTAAAGAAGGTAATTGGTGACAAGATATCAATCCAAAATGTTTTACCAGATATTAATGAAGAAGGGAAAATCATACTAGAATTAGAAACACTCCTTGAAACAAAGATCAAGCAACTACAAAATCGAGCAATTATTGAGTACCTCGTCAAATGAAAGAACCTACCAGTGGAAGAGGAAACATGGGAAGATGTGTTCTTCATGCAAAAACACTCGCAGTTACTCAAGTGTTGAGGAAAACACTTATTTGAAGGGGAGGAACATGCTAAGTCATAGAAAAATCCCCATGTTAAGTATAAAACCCCTTGTTAATCCATAGATATTGAATTATTACATTTCTATTGTTATATTAGTAGGTACGATAGAACCATTCATTATACCCTTTGTCTCCTATATATATACAAGATTTTGGGGGGAAGAAAGACAACATTTGGGTGTTGATATAGAGCACCATTCATGTTGTGTATGAAAATATCCATGAGAGGGTTGGTTTTTATGGCAATAAATAATTCTTGTTGAGGAAATTGCTCAAGATCCTTGAGAAGGTTGTAATGAGAACTCTTGAAATCGCTTAGAATTCCCGAAGTCCCTAGCATAGAGATTTCCTATCCAACCATGCACTGGAGCTCTAGACGGAAGTGGGATATCCTAAGTGTCTACATGATATAGAAGGGGATCCATTTCCTTGGGTTGTGCAGGTTGAAGGGAAAGAGAGATGGTGGATTAGAATTTCCCTTGGAAGCTTTATGAAATAGAGAAATAGCCATACACATGAGTATTGGTTTATAATTATGAACTTATCTTTGAATAAATGTTGTATTACAGAGTTGATAACTCATGTGAATAAGATAATTTGTGTATGATAACGGCTAATATAACATGCATATTTTCTTCATGTCTTATATAGGAACAACTTAAGAATGGAACCATAAATTGAGTACCATGAAAGAAGAGCACTAAAAGGAAGTGGATCTCAAGAACAAAGTTATGGAATAAGTAAATCTGGTGGACTGGTTGCATCTTGGAAGAAGTAGAGTGGAGATGAAATATGCAATGTAGGAGGCACATATGCAACCATTTGAAAGTTTAGAGATTCCATTATCACAATCGTAGTTCCTAGATCCAAATCTCTGAGACTTTCTTTTTGAACTTGCACTAGAGACTTGGAGGGAAGTGTTATAACCTAAGGGACTATGGTGTAGAGAAGGGGGTACACTTCTTTGGGTTGTGAAAATTGCAGGGAATGAGAGCTTGTTGGTTGAAACTATTATGTGAATCGATAAACTATGAAGTTATCACAAATGGAGTTCCTGGAGCCAGATCTCTGAAACTTCATGCCTGGCCTTGCATTGGAGCCCTAGAGTGAAGTGGTATAGCCTGAGGGACTACAGTGAAAAGAATGGGGTACACATCCTTTGGTTGTGCAGGTTGAGGGGAATGAGATATTGTTGGTTGGAATTTCTATGGGAATCAATAAACTTTGAATTTGTTGCAACTAGAGTTCCTAGAGTCACAACTCTGATACATCTTAGTTAGTCTATACTAGATACCTAGAGGGAAGTGGTACATATTGAGGGACTGCAAAGAAGAGAAAGGGGTACACTTCCTTGGATTGTGCAAACTAAGGGAAATGAAATATTACTCGTTGGAATATTTGCAAGAATTATAAAATTTGAAACCATTATGTATGGTGTTTGGGCCAGAGTGCCTATGTATGTATATATGTCTTGGTCAAGGTGCCTATGTATATATGTTTTGGGCTAGAATGCTTGTGTGATATTAGGCCAAAGAGCCTATATGTTGATTAAGGGCCAGAGAGCCTAGCATTGTAATATGTATGTAAACCTGTATGGTGATGTGCATTGAGGATAGTGAAAAAATAAGGGGGAGGGGATGCAACACCCCCAATTTTAGTTCCCTTAAATTGTAATGTAAATGTACAATTGCAATTTAGGCTAGTGAGTTGATATGTTTCATGTCAGAGAGAGTGTATTGATCAATATGGACAAGGGATATGATTGATTGTATTGATCAATATGGACAAGGACTAAGAAATATAAATTGTACAATGAAATTATTGATAATAATACATCATTGGATATAGTACAAGAGGGATAGTAACTTTGGGGGCCAATGATTCCATAAGAGAGAGGGATAAAAGGGGGTACACAGAAAAAATCTTATCATTTTAAAGTTTCATTACTATCTAATTCTTCTTTGACTTGTTAGAAACTCAATCATTGAATGCATGTAAAAATTTTCTTGAGGTAGTCAACTCACCTAGTAGTGGCGGCATGGGATGAGTATAATCATTTTTGGAAAGAGTGAGAATCAATAAAGCATGGGAGAAGAAGGAAATTTGAGTTGGAAGATGCAGTAGTTTTTATTGTTTTGGGGAAGAAAGAGGAGAGTTGAGTGCTAGGATATAGAATCATTCATATCTTATATGAAAAAAACCATGAGAGGGATTGGTTTTATGCCAAGAATTAGGTTGTATGCATGTAAGTGATATTTCATGTTGAGAAAAAATTTCAAGAGCCTTGAGAAGGATGTTTTGATCACTTATGAAACAACTGAGAATTCCTAGAGTCCCCAGCTAAGATATTTCATGGAAAACCATGCACTAGATCCCTAGAGGGAAGTGGGATAGCCCGAGGGACTACATGGAAAAGAAGGGATCCCATTCCTCGGGTTGTGAAATTTGAGGGGAAAGAGATCTAGTGGAATGGAATTGTTGTTGGAGTTAGAAATATGGGTATTGGGTTGTGTGAGGATAGTGTCCAACCATGAGAGATTAACCTCCATATGGATTCATAGCCCCAGCACGAGGGTGGTCTACGATTGAGAGAAATGGAACAATAAAGCCTATGATTGGGAGGAACATCCTTCATACACATCCAATTGGTGATTTACCAAGAGATAAGTATTTTTTGATATTTCTTATGTTTATTCTACTGTGTATATTTTTATTTAAATTTTGAATGTTGGGTATGGATTAATGCTCTGCATTCATGGATTTTAATCTGTTGTCAGTTGCATGAATTTGTATGTCATGCTACATGCACATGTTTCTGCATTTTAATCGATATGTTAGTCGATATAGACGTAATGAGACTCGGTGTGGGAATTGGGTACGTTATGATTGTGGCAAATTTTGGGTAAAAAGTGTGAGGTGTGAAATTGTTGAACTTTAAAATATTTCAATAAAGGAAACAAAGGAACTTATAAGTTCTTTAAAACCAATGAATATATTATTCTTGAACATTAATTCCAATTATTTTAAATTCATGCATTTTGATAAAATAAAAAACAAAGTAGTCAATAATTAAAGAAAAAAATAACGTGCAACCTAGAACCCTCCAAGAAAGAAAAAATCCTAAAAAAGTGTAATTTTCAAGAAACTGTGTGGAACACAGTAGTGTACTTGCATGTCTATCCATATTTCACATTGTGTAGTTCATAATTTCATGACCTTCGAAACTAGGTGGTTCACATTTATGTTGAAAAAATTAAAACATACGCACAATTTTGAAAACAAAATGGCCTCTCAGTTGTGGGCTAGGGAAAAATGGAAGTCTACACTATTGCAATAACTAACAAAAAGTTCGGACAAATATTGAGATCGCGGTAAATCCAACAAAGAATGAGATTCTGGTTCTTATCCTCAGTATGGTTTCCATTCCCATGTAAACCAAATGACCATCAACAATGCATTGGATCAATTTATGTAGACATAAACCAAGTAAATGATCAAGCTAATTCAATATAAAAAAAAAATCCCCAAGCATGCAAGTGCATCAAATGAGTGCAAAATTTTATAGGAAATGGGAGGAAAATCTTGGGGGAATCTCCTTTTAGAAATGGTCTTTGATTGGAGCAAGAAGAGGAGGATTCGGGTGGAGAATCGACCTGACAATGAAAGCAAAAGAACCAATTATTCTATTTTCTAAAAATACAAGTGTTCCAAATAATTTTCTCAAAATGCAATGAGAAAATTTGTGAACCATTTGATGAACACTACAGACAAAAGAGAATGAATTGTTTTTATTATTTCTAAATTGAAAAAATACAAACAAGAAGGAATATTTCACCTTGAGGAATGATGGAGATGGCCTCCAAAGCTCTCTCTTTGGGGGGTTATATCCTCTTTAGCACTCTCTATGATTTTGTACTGATTTTGGTTTCTTATCCCCTTGTGAAATGATCATAGGAGGGGATAATCGGGAATCATAACCACAATGAATATGAAAACAAGGATTTAAATAAGTGTGTTTCCCAATCCTCGGAGAAACTCTTGAGAAAAAGGGGAAGAAGAAGAAAAAGAAGTTGATTTATGATTTTTTTTTATTGATGAATTGGATTTAAGGTTGTATCCCTGTTATGACAAGGGGAATTGAGGCATTCCCTAGCGTATGGCGATTACGGTGAGATATTGTAGTTCCAGATGTCTATGATGGACTTTTTTTCCTTCTATGATGTATGTGTTTTTACTTAAGATGGAAAAGGGTGAAAATGTCCATTGATGTACTTGTAATACTAAGAATATGTTATTGATAGACCCTTATGTTCATTGTTGGTTATGTATGATTGTCTCCTTACTGATTATTGTTAATAACCAGTTATGATGGCCTAGATTATAAGTATCACCCCTTATTGGATAGCGACTAAGTGTTCCTTAATGACTAGTTTTTCCTTTGTGATTGGTTGTCGATGAATTATGGTTTGATGACATGAGATGAATACACTCTCAATTACATAGTGTGACTCCCTTAATGTAGCATTGATACTCTTTGTCACATCTACCCTTTGAATAGACATTGTGTTCCTTATGACTATAGATTGGGAATGAATTTTTCGACTCCTCATCCCTAGGATGGTTCCTTGTATGATATTTTCTTGTAGATGGGCATATGTGTGGCTTGATTATTATACCGTTTCCATATGTGTGGCTTGATTATTATCCTCCATCCATCACATTTCACTTGAAAGGGACTGTAAAGGTTCAAGCAGTGGAGGACCACATATGGCACCAATAAGAGGTTCTCAAAATATTGAAGGACAACTTGGTTATTGCACAAAATAGGATGAAATAACAAGCATATCAACATCAGAGTGAAAGGGAATTTGAAGTGGGGGATTGGGTATTCTTTAGGCTACAACCATATAAGTAGAAGTCCCTCAAGGAAAAAAAGAAGGATAATAAATTATCACCCAAATATTGTGGCCCCTATAAGGTGTTTCAAAGGATTGGAATTATGGCTTACAAATTGGATTTGCCTCCATATTCACATGTACATCCAGTCTTCCATGTTTATTTCTTAAAGAAGGTCATTGGTGATAATATCTCAGTCTAAACTATTTTACCAGATATTAATTAAGAAGGGGAAATCATACTAGAACCAGAAACATTCCTTGAAACAAAGATCAAGCAAATGAAAAATCAAGCAATTACTGAGTACCTCGTCAAATGGAAGAACCTACCAATGGAAGAGGCAACATGGGAAGATGATTTATTCATGAAAAAACACTTGTAGTTAGTCAAGTGTTGAGGAAAACACTTGTTTGAAGGGGAGAGACATGTTAAGTCATAGACAAATCACCATGTTAAGTATTAAACCCCTTATTAATCCCTAGATATTGAATTATTATATTTCTAGTGTTATATTAGTAGGTAGGATAGAACCATTCATTATACCCTTTGTCCCCTATATATATAACTTTCTGTCTAACCTTACGTTGGATCCCTAGAGCGAAGTGGTATAGCTTGAGGGGCTACAATGCAAAGAATGGGGTACACTTCCTTTGGTTGTGCAAGTTGAGGGGAACGAGATATTGTTCATTGGAATTTCTATGGGAATCGATAAACTTTGAATTTGTTGCAACTAGAGTTCCTCGAGTCACAACTCCGATACTTCTTTGTTAGTATATACTAGATACCTAGAGGGAAGTGGTACAGATTGAGGGACTACAAATAAGAGGAAGGGGTGCACTTCCTTGGATTGTGCATACTGAGGGTAATGAGATATTATTGGTTGGAATTGTTGCAATAATTATAAAATGTGAAACCATTATGTATGGTGTTTGGGATAGAGTGCCTATGTATGTATATATGTCTTGGTCAAGGTGCCTATGTATATGTGTTTTGGGATAGAACACTTGTGTGATATTAGGCTAGAGAGCCTATATGTTGATTAAGGGCCAGAGAGCATAGAATTGTAATATGCATGTACACCTGTATGGTGATGTGCATTCAGGATATTGCAAAAAAATGGGAGGGGATGCAACACCCCCAATTTTAGTTCCCGTAAATTGTAATGTAAATGTGCAATTGCAATTTAGGCTGGTGAGATGATATGTTTCATGTCAGAGAGAGTTTATTGATCAATATGGACAAGGGATATGATCGATTGTATTGATCAATATGGACAAGGACTAATATATATAAATTGTACAATGAAAATACTAATAATAATACATCATTGGCTATAGTACAAGAGGGATAGTAACTTTGGGGGCCAATGATTCCACAAGAGAGAGGGATAAAAGGGGGTACACAAGAAAACTCTTATCATTTTAAAGTTTCATTACTATCTAATTATTCTTTGACTTATTAGAAACTCAATCATTGAATGCATGTAAAATTTTGACTGAGGTAGTCAACTCACCTACTAGTGATAGCATGGGATGAGTATAATCATTTTTGGAAAGAGTGAGAGTCAAGCAAGCATGGGAGGAGAAGGAAATTCGAGTTGGAAGATGGAGTAGTTTCTATTGTTTTGGGGAAGCAATACGAGATTTGAGTGCTAGGATATAGAATCATCCATACCTTATATGAAAACAACCATGAGAGGGATTGGTTTTATGCCAAGAATCATGTTGTATGCATGTAAGTGGTATTTCATGTTGAGAAAAAATTTCAAGAGCCTTGAGACGGATGTTGTGATCACTTATGAAACAACTAAGAATTCCTGTAGTCCCCAACTAAGATATTTCCTGGACAACCATGCACTAGATCCCTAGAGGTAAGTGGGATAGCCCGAGGGACTACATGGCAAAGAATAAGATCACATTCCTCAGGTTGTGAAAGTTCAGGGGAAAGATATCTAGTGGAATGGAATTGTTGTTGGAGTTAGAAATATGGGTATTGGGTTGTGTGAGGATAGTGTCCAATTGGTGATTTACCAAGAGATAAGTATTTTTTGATATTTCTTATGTTTATTCTAATGTGTATATTTTTATTTAAATTTTGAATGTTGGGTATGGATTAATGATCTGCGTTCATGGATTTTAATCTGTTGTCAGTTGCAAGAATTTGCATGTCATGCTACATGCACATATTTATGCATTTTAATCGATATGTTAGTTGATATTGGCATACTGAGACTCGGTGTGGGAGTTGGGTACGTTACGATTGTGGTAAATTTTGTGTAAAAAATGTGAGGTGTGAAATTGTTGAACTTTAAAATATTTCAATAAAGGAAACAAAGGAACTTATAAGTTCTTTAAAACCAACGAATATATTCTTCTTGAACATCAATTCCAATTCTTTTGAATTCATGCATTTTGATCAAATAAAAAACAAAGTAGTCAATAATTAAAGAAAAAAATAGCATGCAACCTAGAACCCTCCAAGCAAGAAAAAATCCTAAAAAAGTTTAATTTTCAAGCAAATATGTGGAACACAGTAGTGTACCTTCATGCCTATCAATATTTCATGTTGCATAGTTCATAATTTCATGACCTTCGAAACTAGGTGGTGCACATTTATGTTGAAACAATTAAAACATACGCACAATTTTGAAAAAAATATGGCCTCTCAATTGTGGGCTAGGGAAAAATGGCAATCTACATTATTGCAATGACTAACAAAAAGTTCGGAAAAATACTAATATTGCGTTAAATCCAACAAAGAATGAAATTCAAGGTCTTATCCTCAGTATGGTTTCCATTCCCATGAAAACCAAATGACCATCAACAATGCATTGCATCATTTTATGTAGACATAAAAAAAAAAGTAAATGATCAAGATAATTCAATATAAAAAATCCCCAACCATGCAAGTACATCAAATGAGTGCAAAATTTTATAGGAAATGGGAGGAAAATCTTGGGGAAATCTCCTTTTAGAAATGGTCTTTGAATGGAGAAAGGAGAGGAGGATTCAAGTGGAGAATCGACCTGACATTGAAATCAAAACCCGCAATTATTCTATTTTCTAAAAATACATGTGTTCCAAATAATTTTCTCAAAATGCAATGAGAAAATATGTGAACCATTTGATGAGCACTACGGAAAAAAAAA
>JZKD02S2444201.1:7717-27445 GCA_000966675.3 Picea glauca | reverse complement strand
GGGTCATAACTTTTGACTCGATTATCCATTTGGGATGAAATTTTATAGGGAGTTGCATCTCGATGATTTCACCATCATTTCAATATGATCCTTCATATCATACATTGTTTCGACACTTTTTCGAGAAAAAATTCCTTCATATAAGGCCTCAATTTGGGGTTTTAGTGTTTTTTTCAAGATTTTTTAAATTAGTAATTATCTGTTATCTCTTAGTTTATACACCTAATCAGAAAAGTGAGTTGACACATAGTGTTGCTCGAGTTAGCTCTTAGTTATTGGTCAGTTTTAGAGTCATGCGAAAATTTTCTAAAATTAGTTTTTTTTTTTCCAAAATTAGTTGTTTTCGAAAATCTCATATAGTAGTTATAAGGGGTGAAGTTCCATTGTAATAGTGAGGATGGAGAAGGAATAAAAGAGAGTTATTTTCCATTCTCGTGTGTTTGCATGGTTTTTAGATCTAGGGAATGAATCCAAATTTATTGGCTACATCACTCTTGGAGGATGATCACAAATCTCCACTTAAACCTAGGGAGCTTCATCATCTACAACAACAAATTATGGGTGATATCTCTTCCTTATTCTCTTTCCATTCTCATCATTAGGGTTTCTAAATCACTAAAGAAATTGTTATTTAATTAACCCTAGTTAATTGGTTTATTTTCCATTGCTAGCTTGATTGCAAAACCTAATCATATTATTCTAGTCATCTAGATCCCTAGGTTATCATTGATAGTATCCTAACGTCCTAATTAATTTAGTGGCTTACCCTCTTATTTTTTCTTACCCTAGGGTTTCTTGGTTTGACCCTAAAATTAAGTGGTGACTTTGCTCTCTTCTTTCCCCCTTTAATAGTTTTGTGGTAGTTTCTTTGTTCTCATGTGGTCTTCCATCCCTACCCTCATGCTACATGTTGTAGCACAAATCCATTCATTCATTACATTAACCATGATGGAAAACCCCTCAATGGGTTGTCCTTCAAGTGGGTATATGGATAAAAACAAACCTCCTCGTACACATGTGATATATAACTCGTGAGTATTTTTTCATTTTAATTTATTGATTTTTAGTTTGCAATTTATGCTTTTCTTTCTCCATGTTTGTTCAAATGGTTTTTTATACACCATGTGACATCAACCTTGCCAATGGTGTGTGTCTATAGACTCAGAATCTAGCTTCACTTATGTTGGACATTTACTCCTCAACATAGTCATTGGGTCATTCCCATGGTGTTTTCCTTGAACCTGCAACCAATAATCAAGTGGAATACAACACAATGATCAACTTACTTGTGGATGGAATTACCCTTTGCATTTTCCACCTTTAGGTTCACCTTGATTCCTAACTACTTATTGCATAATTTGATATCATTTTAGCATTTGAGAACTATACCTTTTGAGAAAGTATCTATGGGTTGGACTTTTATCATGCTAGTTTCATACCAATGTGGAATGAATGTCCTCCTATGCTACCCCAATTTCTTCATGTATTTGTCTACCCCCAAGAAAATCAAATTGCTCATTTGAAATTGCACTCGATAACAATATTTTAACTCTCCTTTATATGACCTTGGCTACAATTTTATAGACGCAATTACATAATGAGATTGGTCTACATTCCTAAAAAGAGGAAAGATCATCTAATTTTGGAATGAGTGTAATAAATGTAGCATTAAAAGATGTCGGTATCTTTCCAAAAGATATAGACTCCTCTACAACCCTCGATAAGTCCCCTTCCATGAACTCATAAAACCCTGTAAATAATTCAATAGCCATCCATTTGGACCAAGGATTTTGTCCTTTTGGAAAGAGTGTAGAACTTCTTGAAGCTCATTTTTTGAAACTTCCTCCATAAACCTAACATTATATTCATCATTCACAAGGCTAGGAAAATAAGTTATCATTTTTATTACCACAACTATAGTTGCTCTTATCTTCTCCTTGTAGGTTTCATTGAAGTGATCGACCCCTATTTGGGCTCGATCCTCATACCTAGAGATCATAGAGCCATCATTTGTAGTGATCTACCAAATGGTATTAACATTTCTCCTCTAATTTGAAAACTTGTGGAAATACTTTGTGTTTTCAACCCCTTGAGAAAGCCATCGAACTCTACTCTTAAGTATTCAAGTTGCCTCTTTATCAACCAATATTTTCCATTTTCTTTGTACTAGTTGTTTTATCTTGTTTTTGAACTCCTCATTAGGATAGCCAACCATCTCTTCAAGATACATCTACTCCAATTTTGTTTCAACAACAACAATTTCCTTCTCATCTTCAACCTTCTTTTCATTAGCTTGAGCCAAAGCTACTTGCTTGAACTTTTTAAAATTAGCCTCAAACTCAATCGTTGCAAATTCGCCTAGAGATCCATCAAAAGGAGCCCATTATTTCTTAACCATACTAACAAAATATTCCTCCTTTAAATCAATTGGAATTGAACTTGAAAGGATGTGATGTACATAATAGAAATATTCAAAGAATAAATCATTACTCAGATATATCGCAAAAAGAAATAGAATTGCATGAACAATGGACAATATGAGCAAAAGATTACACCTTTGTTGTTATGGAAGTAATGTTTACTTTCCTCTTCAAGGGAGAAACCTCCAATAGAGTAGAGATAAGATTACAAATGATTTCCCAAGACACCTTTTACAATGCTTCTATATCTTTATATAGTAATTTCTATCCCCGAGAACATTCTAGAGAATGAACTTTCTAGTAGGAGGAACCTTCTAGTAAGCCTTTTTACAATAATTGTGTTCACACTACTACATAAGCCTTATTTAACAATGATGGCCTCGATACATAGAAATACATAATAATCTATCTACTTAGGGGGTTGGGGAGGTTAAAACCCTAACATGTCCTCCCCCTTAAAAACGGCCTCGTCCTCAAGGCTTGAGATGTGGAAAGTGTTGTATAATGGTTGTTGGTTCCAATGTAGCATCTTATGGTTGTGTATCCTTCCATTGGATTAAAACTTAGATCATGCACTGGCGAAGATGATGCTCTCATTTGTCAAGGATGGCCTCTAGCTACAACCAAATGGAACCTTCTTTGTCCAATTCAGGCAGATTAGTTTGAACCCATCAATTGGATCCTACCACTTTATTTAAGTAGGAGACATGAAAGATTGTATTGATCTTAGAGCGATTGGGGAGTGATAATTTATAACCCACCTGCCCAATCCACTTGAGGATCATATAGGGGCCATAAAAATTTGGATCTAACCTCTAGTTGTGGTATTGTTTGAGGGAAGTCTGCTTATATAACTGTAGACGAAGGAAGACCAGGTCCCCTTCTTCGAAATAGCATTCAAAGCAATGTTAATCATCCTATTGCTTCATTCAATTCTGGGCCATAACTAGATTATCTTTAAGAGTGCACAGAATGTTAGCCCTAATCATAAGGGTTTTGTCGACCTCTTGTATCTTGGAGACACCTAGTAGGTAAGATAATACAAATGGAGGATTTTGGCCATAAACTGCCTCAAATGGGGTCATGCGAGTGGCACTATGATAAGTTGTATTGTAGCACCATTCAACTATGGGTAACCATTGAGACCGTTGACACTGTCGTTCTGAAGTGAAGCACCTCAATTATCCTTCCAAACACTTGTTGATAGCCTCTGTCTAACCATCGATTTGGGGGTAATAGGTAGTGATAAGATTCAATTGGGTGCCCTATAGCCTAAACAACTCTTGCCATAATTTACTATTAAAAGTGGGATCATGGTCTGTGACAATAGATTGGGGCATACCATGTAGTTTGAAGATATTATCCATGAAGACCTGAGCAAGCGTGGAAGTTTTAAAGGGTGTTGGAGGGCACAAAAATGAGCATATTTAGAAAGTCAATTGACCACAACAATAATCATTGATTTATTGCTACATTTGGGAAGCCACACTATGAAGTCCATAGAAATGTTTTTCCACACAGTACGAAGAATTGGTAAAGGTTGTAGTGCACCTAGGGTCTTCACTGTTTCACCCTTGTGTCATTGGAAAATATTGCATTCAGCCATGAAGGTGTGGATGTTATTTTTCATAACTTCCCAAAAGAAGAAATGTTTGATGTGTTCATATGTTTTATGAAATCCAAAATGACCTATTGTTGGGGATGTATGGACTTCATATAGCACAATGGATTTAAAATTAGATTGTTTTATCAAATACATATGCCCTTTACAGCATAGTTCATCACTGTGCCAAGTGTAGCCTAGATATACATTAGAATCATGTTGAAGTTGTTGGATCAGGCTTGAAATATTGAGATCGGTGAACCATTCATTACATATTTTGTTCATCCAATCAGCTACAATTAATGAGAGTGAAAAGAGGGACCCTTCCTCTTCATATTTTCTGGAAAGGGCATCAACTACCATGTTCTCCTTACCCTTCTTGTAAATGATCTCATAATCATAGCCTAGTGTTTTGGTAACGCATTTCTATTGTTTTGGTGATGAAATCCTTTGATCCAAAAAGTATTTGAGGTTATAATGATCAATTTTAATTTCAAAATTACGCTCAAGCAAGTAAGGATTCCAACTATACATAGCATGCAAAATGGCCAACATTTATTTTTCATAGGTGGACTTGCCCAAGTATTAATCCCAAAGTTGTTTACTAGTATAGGCCAAGGGTCTACCTTATTGCATGAGAATTTCTCCTATACCTTTTCTCGAGGCATCAAATTCCAAAACAAAAGTCTTAGTGAAGTTGGGTAGAGCAAGTACTAGGGTGGTACACATAGCATATTTCAAATTCTGGAAGGCTTGATTTGCAACTGTAATCCAATTGAAAGCATTTTTATTAAGTAAGGTAGTGAGGGGAGACACAACTTTTCCATAGTTCTAGATGAACTTTCTATAGTACCCTATTAGACCAAGGAAACCTCGTAAACTTCTTAGAGTTGTAGGATGGGGCCAATCCTTCATAATTTTCTTTGGGTCCACTNCTTGTAAATGATCTCATAATCATAGCCTAGCGTTTTGGTAATGCATTTCTATTGTTTTGGTGATGAAATCCTTTGATCCAAAAAGTATTTGAGGCTATAATGATCAATTTTAATTTCGAAATTACGCTCAAGCAAGTAAGGATTCCAACTATACATAGCATGCAAAATGGCCAACATTTATTTTTCATAGGTGGACTTGCCCAAGTATCAATCCCAAAGTTGTTTACTAGTATAGGCCAAGGGTCTACCTTATTGCATGAGAATTTCTCCTATGCCTTTTCTCGAGGCATCAAATTCCAAAACAAAAGTCTTAGTGAAGTTGGGTAGAGCAAGTACTAGGGTGGTACACATAGCATATTTCAAATCCTGGAAGGCTTGATTTGAAACTGTAATCCAATTGAAAGCATTTTTATTAAGTAAGGTAGTGAGGGGAGACACAATTTTTCCATAGTTCTAGATGAACTTTCTATAGTACCCTATTAGACCAAGGAAACCTCGTAAACTTCTTAGAGTTGTAGGATGGGGCCAATCCTTCATAATTTTCTTTGGGTCCACTCGTACACCATCCTTACTAACAATATGGCCCAAATTTTCAACTTCTTAAATCCCAAAGGCACATTTGGACCTCTTGAGAAATAGTTGATGATGAGAAAAGGGTTGTAACACCTAGTCTACATGGGAAACATGGGCCTACCAAGTTTTGTTGGAGATGAGGATGTCATCAAAAAATACTAGGACAAAATGACATCGAAAGGGTTGAAATATAGGATTCATGAGACTCTAGGAGCTGGAGGGTGTATTACAAAGGCCAAAAGGAATCACCAAGAACTTAGAATGGCCTTCATGAGTGTGAAAAGTAGTTTTGGGAATCTCAGCCTATTTCATACGAATTTGGTGACAGACAAAATGGAGGTCATGTTTGGTAAAGAATTGGAAACCTTTAAGTTCATCCAAAATATCATCAATGACTGGAATAGGAAACTTGTTTGTGATGATGATTCTGTTGAGAGCACGAAAATCAGGACATGTGTCCCAAATGCCTTATTTTTTTATTACCATGACCACTGAGGATGAATAAGGACTTCTACTAGGGTGGATAACACTCATAGGCAACAATTCCTAAACAACCTTTTCAAATTCATTTTTCTCAGCAAAGAGGGGGGAATAAGGGCAAACATTAGGTGGGAGGCTACCAGGTATGAGTGAAATGGAATGATCATGGGCACCACGACAAGGTGGGAGGCCTTAGGGGGTTTCAAAAACTAATTGATGTTTGATTAAGAGGGATTGCATGTCAGGATGATTGGGTTGTGAAGGGGTCTCAAAGGCTTGAATAGCATGAAATTGGGTGAGATGGAGAACCTATAATGATTCTATGGAGAGTGTAATGGTGCCGAGCCTGTTGGTAGCCCATGTATAACTCCTAGAAATCCATGGTTATGGGACCTAGTGTGTGCAACCATTCAACACCCATAACAAAGTCATAACCACCCATTTTAATGAAAAACATGTGGTATTTCAAAGAATAATCACCAATTTAAATATGCACATTTTCATAATGACCCCCACATTTCATGGAGCCACCATTAGTAATCATGATATGAAATTTTTTCACTGCATTGATATAGAAATTTGTCTCTTGGGAGATGCGATGGTCAATAAATTTATGGTGTTTCTTTTGTCAATTAAGACAATGACTTTACAGTGCTTGATATAGCCAATTAATTTAAGAGTTTGGGGACCTCCAATACTAGTTAAGGCATGTAGGATATTTGGCGTTCCACAATGGGTTGATCGGAAGGCAGAATGCCATCATTTGGTTGAGGTAAAGGTTCTTAAGGGAGAGCACCACCATAATCTTCTAAAATGTCTTTGGAAATGGCCATAAAAAAAAATTGCTCCTTGCATTTGTGCCTAAGGAAATATTTCTCATCACAGTTGTAATGAAGGCTTTCCTGTAAGTTGAAGTTTGTTCATTTCATCCCTAGTTAATTGAGGATCTTAAGAGGAGGAGAGGGAAGAGAAGGATTGGTGGGACAAGGGTCGGTAATAAATGTTGTTTTTTTTTATTTGAGTAGTAACCACCTGTTGTGCTTCCATAGTTGGGTGAGTGGCTTCGATCCAAGTGGTAGGGAGAGCCATTAAGACACGATGACGGATTTCTTCCTTTAGAACGCTAATAAAACATTATCTGAAAAAAGGTATCTGACATGACTTATGTGGGGAAAGTCGGTTACTCAAAAGTAGATATGTAATCTTCAACTATACCTAATTATTTAAGCTTGGTAAAGTGACCCAAATGATGAGTATTGGTGTCAACACATTCATAAAATTCGACAACAAATTGAATCCAGGCACTATAACCTCTATGGGAATTCTTACACTATTGTCATCATTGTCATCATTGAATATCTAAATATAAGACACCAATAACAAGATTCATTAAGTCATTGGTGATGCAATGCACTGAAAAAGAGTGTTCCATTTAAGTGACCTAGGTAGTGGGGTTTGAGCCATCAAACTTATTCACATCCACTTTAGAAAGGTGTAGATCATGAATAAGGGTGTTAGAGTGAAGCCCCATGGAGTGGGAGGACTCAAATCCTTCTTGGTGTAAGGGTTGCTCCAGGTAGTTGGAGTCCACAATTTTTTTAAGAAATGTACATAGGTTTTATCTGCATGCCATCCAATGCATTGAGTTTGGTAGTAAGTGTAGCAAGCTGGTCATTAATTGTAGAAAAAAAAAATTGCTATCAGCTTGAGCTTGTGAGTTTGGTTTGCAAGTATTCATATATTTGTTCCATGTTAAAAACATGCCTACCAATTTCTTGGTTACATGTGGCCATTTGGAGGGGGTGCACGGTAAAAAAAAAGTAATGGGAGGGTGGGGCTAGGGAGATGGGGATAATGGGTCCACACAAAATTACTTACTAAAGAGTTGTAGGAATGTGATCAATGTGACTTTTTGGAGTTGTTGAGATAGGCAATTAATAATTGGGTGAGTGGGTCCACATAAAAAAAGGCTTATGGAAGAGGGGTACCATTGCGATCAAGATGATGCTAGGAGTCTATTGAGATGGGTCCCAAAGAAGGGTGATGGTGGGACCACTTTATACTCTCTCTTTTTCTTTTTAATTCTACGGAGTTATACTCTGAAGTGAGAAATACATCATTGATAGAATGCTCAAATTATTAATATTGAATATTATGTAGGAATTTCCCAAAATGGAAGCAAGAAGCAGGGTTTCCAATGATAAAAATTTCAATAGAGCCCCTTGTTTCATAATTTTTTTAAACTGATGTTATAGAAAAAACTGCCACACCTATGCATTTGTGACATGGCCCAACCCTTTCCCTAGCTTGCTAATCAAAATCCCAACTTCCCTCATCAAAGTCACCTAAAAAACTTGACTTTTTATTATATCCGCGGGTTTCCTTTGTGTAGCACGCGGACATCCATGCCTTGCTAGCTTGCAGTCCACAGAAGCCCTCAAAAAATGGAAAAAATAAAATACTTCTACTTTTTCAGGTGGGGATTTCGGTTGGGCTCGTTTCCAAACCTCCCTAAGCCCGTAACAAACATAATTCAACCTCCTTAGCCTCTCAAGGACGGTATAAATGCACCATTGGGGGCATAGATGAGAAGAGGAACTAAGGTGCAAGATCGTGACGATAGAATTTTTAGCAAGCTTCCCTAATCCCTTCATTCTTTGAGTAGCATATCATACTTGGAAACTCAAATTCCAGTATTCCTTCCTTTCTTTATATAACTATAGGGTGTGTTCCTATCCCTGTTGAGTTATCCAAGGAAGAGTCTCATCGTTGAGTTGATGTTTGAAGGTTTATGGAGGAACCCAAGGCAGTTGTCTCTGAACTAGTACCGAAGGTTGAATCAGGTTTTAACTACCTTTCTCACATTGTTGTTAATAAAAGAGCTATCTTTCCCTCCTATTGTGTATCTATTGGTTCATTATATGCTAATGTATTTTATATGTGGTTGAATCTATGCACATGATATATGTTATTGAATGTATAACTACCTTGTAGCAGTCTATTCTCGGTTTCCTATTGCAGACTAGTTCTGAAAGAGATCAGGAGTGCTTCAAGAAGCGAAAGCAAGGATCGACATCGAACGAAGGATTCAAGGTGTGAGGCCTCTCCCTCTTCCTTTCTCTCTCTCTCTTTATAGAATTAGTTATTTCTTGTATGCATTGATATATATGAGGGTAGGTTATGTATTCTAAATCAGGTCATGCTCTGTTGTGACTTGACCCAAGGTCACAGGGGAAAAATCCCTTAATCAAAATTTGCGACCACACTGGGGAGTCTCCTAGTTTGGGTCATTTCTTAGGGTTTCTTGTTTTCTCTTGATTTTTGTGATTTTCTCTGTTTTCCATATTTATTTTGTAAAGCGTTATCCTCTTAGAAACATTTGGTAAATTTTCTAGAAGCCCCCCTTATGGAGTGGATTTTTAATCTTTCAAAAATTTCTAGCCCATCCGCAACTTTCCCTTATATATTCCGCGAACATCCACATTTTTCTAGTGTATGACCCGTGGATATCCGTGAGGCTTAATATAAACAGTCGCGGAATTGTGTAAAATTGAGGTTTTCTGAAAAAAATCTCTCACAGTTTGGAATTTTTGGTTGGTTCTTCAGTTTCGACAGAGCCTCCTGGGTGTCTTCCTTGTTGCTTTGTGCTTTCTGAAGTCTTTAAAAACTTGTCAATCACATAAAAAAAAAGATCTTTCTTTTGTTGAAGTAAGTTCTTGTTTATAAGGTTTTTGGGTTGATTGAAAGGTCAGTCTTTTTTGCTTGGGTTACATGTCCAGTCTTGTTGAGTTTTCATTTACTCTTGGTTGATTGCTTTCTTTCTCTATACCTTCTTCTCCTTGTTTACAAAAGAAGAAGAAAATTGCATTTGTTTTCCATTTCATTTCTTTTAGACCAAAAGACAAAAAAATATACTTGTTTTCCAAGTTTCTTCTTTTCTTGAACCCTTGCCCTTGATTATTGAAAGAAAAGATTCAGTTAACTAGCATTCAAGTTGTTATGCATTATAGTTTGCTTTGGTAGTGGTAGCCTTTTTTCAAAGAAAAGAACCTTTGTTTGCAAAGTTTTTCATTTTACCTTCACAAGAATATTCTAGGTTGCATTAGGAAGTGTTTTAAATCTTTCACCCAAAAAATACTTTGTTTTCATTGCTGAAAAGAAAAGAGTTTTGTCTTAAGCATTGTTGCACACATTTTTCATTTGAAGAAACCACATACTGCATTGTGTTCTTAAGTGCTTTGTTTTTGGAGTCTGTCATAAACACCATTCAAGTTTCATCTGTGCCTTTTGTTGAGTAAAAACAACCCCTAAAATGAACAATTAACTAAAATTTTATTAGACATATTCACTTNGTGTGTTTGCATGGTTTTTAGATCTAGGGAATGAATCCAAATTTATTGGCTACATCACTCTTGGAGGATGATCACAAATCTCCACTTAAACCTAGGGAGCTTCATCATCTACAACAACAAATTATGGGTGATATCTCTTCCTTATTCTCTTTCCATTCTCATCATTAGGGTTTCTAAATCACTAAAGAAATTGTTATTTAATTAACCCTAGTTAATTGGTTTATTTTCCATTGCTAGCTTGATTGCAAAACCTAATCATATTATTCTAGTCATCTAGATCCCTAGGTTATCATTGATAGTATCCTAACGTCCTAATTAATTTAGTGGCTTACCCTCTTATTTTTTCTTACCCTAGGGTTTCTTGGTTTGACCCTAAAATTAAGTGGTGACTTTGCTCTCTTCTTTCCCCCTTTAATAGTTTTGTGGTAGTTTCTTTGTTCTCATGTGGTCTTCCATCCCTACCCTCATGCTACATGTTGTAGCACAAATCCATTCATTCATTACATTAACCATGATGGAAAACCCCTCAATGGGTTGTCCTTCAAGTGGGTATATGGATAAAAACAAACCTCCTCGTACACATGTGATATATAACTCGTGAGTATTTTTTCATTTTAATTTATTGATTTTTAGTTTGCAATTTATGCTTTTCTTTCTCCATGTTTGTTCAAATGGTTTTTTATACACCATGTGACATCAACCTTGCCAATGGTGTGTGTCTATAGACTCAGAATCTAGCTTCACTTATGTTGGACATTTACTCCTCAACATAGTCATTGGGTCATTCCCATGGTGTTTTCCTTGAACCTGCAACCAATAATCAAGTGGAATACAACACAATGATCAACTTACTTGTGGATGGAATTACCCTTTGCATTTTCCACCTTTAGGTTCACCTTGATTCCTAACTACTTATTGCATAATTTGATATCATTTTAGCATTTGAGAACTATACCTTTTGAGAAAGTATCTATGGGTTGGACTTTTATCATGCTAGTTTCATACCAATGTGGAATGAATGTCCTCCTATGCTACCCCAATTTCTTCATGTATTTGTCTACCCCCAAGAAAATCAAATTGCTCATTTGAAATTGCACTCGATAACAATATTTTAACTCTCCTTTATATGACCTTGGCTACAATTTTATAGACGCAATTACATAATGAGATTGGTCTACATTCCTAAAAAGAGGAAAGATCATCTAATTTTGGAATGAGTGTAATAAATGTAGCATTAAAAGATGTCGGTATCTTTCCAAAAGATATAGACTCCTCTACAACCCTCGATAAGTCCCCTTCCATGAACTCATAAAACCCTGTAAATAATTCAATAGCCATCCATTTGGACCAAGGATTTTGTCCTTTTGGAAAGAGTGTAGAACTTCTTGAAGCTCATTTTTTGAAACTTCCTCCATAAACCTAACATTATATTCATCATTCACAAGGCTAGGAAAATAAGTTATCATTTTTATTACCACAACTATAGTTGCTCTTATCTTCTCCTTGTAGGTTTCATTGAAGTGATCGACCCCTATTTGGGCTCGATCCTCATACCTAGAGATCATAGAGCCATCATTTGTAGTGATCTACCAAATGGTATTAACATTTCTCCTCTAATTTGAAAACTTGTGGAAATACTTTGTGTTTTCAACCCCTTGAGAAAGCCATCGAACTCTACTCTTAAGTATTCAAGTTGCCTCTTTATCAACCAATATTTTCCATTTTCTTTGTACTAGTTGTTTTATCTTGTTTTTGAACTCCTCATTAGGATAGCCAACCATCTCTTCAAGATACATCTACTCCAATTTTGTTTCAACAACAACAATTTCCTTCTCATCTTCAACCTTCTTTTCATTAGCTTGAGCCAAAGCTACTTGCTTGAACTTTTTAAAATTAGCCTCAAACTCAATCGTTGCAAATTCGCCTAGAGATCCATCAAAAGGAGCCCATTATTTCTTAACCATACTAACAAAATATTCCTCCTTTAAATCAATTGGAATTGAACTTGAAAGGATGTGATGTACATAATAGAAATATTCAAAGAATAAATCATTACTCAGATATATCGCAAAAAGAAATAGAATTGCATGAACAATGGACAATATGAGCAAAAGATTACACCTTTGTTGTTATGGAAGTAATGTTTACTTTCCTCTTCAAGGGAGAAACCTCCAATAGAGTAGAGATAAGATTACAAATGATTTCCCAAGACACCTTTTACAATGCTTCTATATCTTTATATAGTAATTTCTATCCCCGAGAACATTCTAGAGAATGAACTTTCTAGTAGGAGGAACCTTCTAGTAAGCCTTTTTACAATAATTGTGTTCACACTACTACATAAGCCTTATTTAACAATGATGGCCTCGATACATAGAAATACATAATAATCTATCTACTTAGGGGGTTGGGGAGGTTAAAACCCTAACATGTCCTCCCCCTTAAAAACGGCCTCGTCCTCAAGGCTTGAGATGTGGAAAGTGTTGTATAATGGTTGTTGGTTCCAATGTAGCATCTTATGGTTGTGTATCCTTCCATTGGATTAAAACTTAGATCATGCACTGGCGAAGATGATGCTCTCATTTGTCAAGGATGGCCTCTAGCTACAACCAAATGGAACCTTCTTTGTCCAATTCAGGCAGATTAGTTTGAACCCATCAATTGGATCCTACCACTTTATTTAAGTAGGAGACATGAAAGATTGTATTGATCTTAGAGCGATTGGGGAGTGATAATTTATAACCCACCTGCCCAATCCACTTGAGGATCATATAGGGGCCATAAAAATTTGGATCTAACCTCTAGTTGTGGTATTGTTTGAGGGAAGTCTGCTTATATAACTGTAGACGAAGGAAGACCAGGTCCCCTTCTTCGAAATAGCATTCAAAGCAATGTTAATCATCCTATTGCTTCATTCAATTCTGGGCCATAACTAGATTATCTTTAAGAGTGCACAGAATGTTAGCCCTAATCATAAGGGTTTTGTCGACCTCTTGTATCTTGGAGACACCTAGTAGGTAAGATAATACAAATGGAGGATTTTGGCCATAAACTGCCTCAAATGGGGTCATGCGAGTGGCACTATGATAAGTTGTATTGTAGCACCATTCAACTATGGGTAACCATTGAGACCGTTGACACTGTCGTTCTGAAGTGAAGCACCTCAATTATCCTTCCAAACACTTGTTGATAGCCTCTGTCTAACCATCGATTTGGGGGTAATAGGTAGTGATAAGATTCAATTGGGTGCCCTATAGCCTAAACAACTCTTGCCATAATTTACTATTAAAAGTGGGATCATGGTCTGTGACAATAGATTGGGGCATACCATGTAGTTTGAAGATATTATCCATGAAGACCTGAGCAAGCGTGGAAGTTTTAAAGGGTGTTGGAGGGCACAAAAATGAGCATATTTAGAAAGTCAATTGACCACAACAATAATCATTGATTTATTGCTACATTTGGGAAGCCACACTATGAAGTCCATAGAAATGTTTTTCCACACAGTACGAAGAATTGGTAAAGGTTGTAGTGCACCTAGGGTCTTCACTGTTTCACCCTTGTGTCATTGGAAAATATTGCATTCAGCCATGAAGGTGTGGATGTTATTTTTCATAACTTCCCAAAAGAAGAAATGTTTGATGTGTTCATATGTTTTATGAAATCCAAAATGACCTATTGTTGGGGATGTATGGACTTCATATAGCACAATGGATTTAAAATTAGATTGTTTTATCAAATACATATGCCCTTTACAGCATAGTTCATCACTGTGCCAAGTGTAGCCTAGATATACATTAGAATCATGTTGAAGTTGTTGGATCAGGCTTGAAATATTGAGATCGGTGAACCATTCATTACATATTTTGTTCATCCAATCAGCTACAATTAATGAGAGTGAAAAGAGGGACCCTTCCTCTTCATATTTTCTGGAAAGGGCATCAACTACCATGTTCTCCTTACCCTTCTTGTAAATGATCTCATAATCATAGCCTAGTGTTTTGGTAACGCATTTCTATTGTTTTGGTGATGAAATCCTTTGATCCAAAAAGTATTTGAGGTTATAATGATCAATTTTAATTTCAAAATTACGCTCAAGCAAGTAAGGATTCCAACTATACATAGCATGCAAAATGGCCAACATTTATTTTTCATAGGTGGACTTGCCCAAGTATTAATCCCAAAGTTGTTTACTAGTATAGGCCAAGGGTCTACCTTATTGCATGAGAATTTCTCCTATACCTTTTCTCGAGGCATCAAATTCCAAAACAAAAGTCTTAGTGAAGTTGGGTAGAGCAAGTACTAGGGTGGTACACATAGCATATTTCAAATTCTGGAAGGCTTGATTTGCAACTGTAATCCAATTGAAAGCATTTTTATTAAGTAAGGTAGTGAGGGGAGACACAACTTTTCCATAGTTCTAGATGAACTTTCTATAGTACCCTATTAGACCAAGGAAACCTCGTAAACTTCTTAGAGTTGTAGGATGGGGCCAATCCTTCATAATTTTCTTTGGGTCCACTCGTACACCATCCTTACTAACAATATGGCCCAAATTTTCAACTTCTTAAATCCCAAAGGCACATTTGGACCTCTTGAGAAATAGTTGATGATGAGAAAAGAGTTGTAAAACCTAGTCTACATGGGAAACATGGGCCTGCCAAGTTTTGTTGGAGATGAGGAAGTCGTCAAAAAAGACTAGGACAAAATGACATCGAAAGGGTTGAAATATAGGATTCATGAGACTCTAGGAGTTGGAGGGTGTATTACAAAGGCCAAAAGGAATCACCAAGAACTTAGAATGGCCTTCATGAGTGTGAAAAGTAGATTTGGGAATCTTAGCCTATTTCATACGAATTTGGTGACAGCCTAAATGGAGGTCAAGTTTGGTAAAGAATTGGGAACCTTTAAGCTCATCCAAAATATCATCAATGACTAGAATAGGAAACTTGTTTGTGATGATGATTCTGTTGAGAGCACGAAAATCAGGACACGTGTCCCAAATGCCTTATTTTTTTACTACCATGACCACCGAGGATGAATAAGGACTTGTACTAGGGTGGATAACACTCATAGACAACAATTCCTAAACAACCTTTTCAAATTCATTTTTCTCAGCAAAGAGGGGGGAATAAGGGCGAACATTAGGTGGGAGGCTACCAGGTATGAGTGGAATGGAATGATCATGGGCACCACGACAAGGTGGGAGGCCTTAGGGGGTTTCAAAAACTAATTTATGTTTGATTAAGAGGGATTGCATGTTAGGATGATTGGGTTGTGAAGGGGTCTCAAAGGCTTGAATAGCATGAAATTGGGTGAGATGGAGAACCTATAATGATTCTATGGAGAGTGTAATGGTGTTGAGCCTGTTGGTAGCCCATGTATAACTCCTAGAAATCCATGGTTATGGGACCTAGTGTGTGCAACCATTCAACACCCATAACAAAGTCATAACCACCCATTTTAATGGAAAACATGTGGTATTTCAAAGAATAATCACCAATTTAAAGATGCACATTTTCATAGCGACCCCCACATTTCATGGAGCCACCATTAGTAATCATGATATGAAATTTGTTCACTGCATTGATATAGAAATTTGTCTCTTGGGAGATGCGATGGTCAATAAATTTATGGTGTTGCTTTTGTCAATTAAGACAATGACTTTACGGTGCTTGATATAGCCAATTAATTTAAGAGTTTGGGGACCTGAAATACTAGTTAAGGCATGTAGGATATTTGGCGTTCCACAATGGGTTGATCAGAAGGCAGAATGTCATCATTTGGTTGAGGTAAAGGTTCTTAAGGGAGAGCACCACCATAATCTTCTAAAATGTCTTTGGAAATGGCCATAAAAAAAATTTGCTCCTTGCATTTGTGCCTAAGGAAATATTTCTCATCACAATTGTAATGAAGGCTTTCCTGTAAGTTGAGGTTTGTTCATTTCATCCCTAGTTAATTGAGGATCTTAAGAGGAGGAGAGGGAAGAGAAGGATTGGTGGGACAAGGGTTGGGAATAAAGGTTGTTTTTTTTTATTTGAGTAGTAACCACCTGTTGTGCTTCCCTAGTTGGGTGAGTGGCTTCGATCCAAGTGGTAGGGAGAGCCATTAAGACATGACGACGGATTTCTTCCTTTAGAACACTAATAAAACATTATCTGAAAAAAGGTATCTGACATGACTTATGTGGGGAAAGTCGGTTACTCAAAAGTAGATATGTAATATTCAACTATACCTAATTATTTAAGCTTGGTAAAGCGACCCAAATGATGAGTATTGGTGTCAACACATTCATAAAATTCGACAACAAATTGAATCCAGGCACTATAACCTCTATGGGAATTCTTACACTATTGTCATCATTGAATATCTAAATATAAGACACCAATAAGAAGATTCATTAAGTCATTGGTGATGCAATGCACTAAAAAAGAGTGTTCCATTTAAGTGGCCTAGGTAGTGGGGTTTGAGCCATCAAACTTATTCACATCCACTTTAGAAATGTGTAGATCATGAATAAGGATGTTAGAGTGAAGCCCCATGGAGTGGGAGGACTAAAATCCTTCTTGGTGTAAGGGTTGCTCCAAGTAGTTGGAGTCCACAATTTTTTTAAGAAATGTACAGAGGTTTTATCTGCATGCCATCCAATGCACTGAGTTTGGTAGTAAGTGTAGCAAGCTAGTCATTAATTGTAGAAAAAAAAAATTTAGTATCAACTTGAGCTTGTGAGTTTGGTTTGCAAGTATTCATATATTTGTTCCATGTTAAAAACATGCCTACCAATTTCTTGGTTACAAGTGGCCATTTGGAGGGGGTGCACGGTAAAAAAAAAAAGGAATGGGAGGGTGGGGCTAGGGAGATGGGGATAATGGGTCCACACAAAATTACTTACTAAAGAGTTGTAGGAATGTGATCAATGTGACTTTTTGGAGTTGTTGAGATAGGCAATTAATAATTGGGTGAGTGGGTCCACATAAAAAAAGGCTTATGGAAGAGGGGTACCATTGCGATCAAGATGATGCTAGGAGTCTATTGAGATGGGTCCCAAAGAAGGGTGATGGTGGGACCACTTTATACTCTCTCTTTTTCTTTTTAATTCTACGGAGTTATACTCTGAAGTGAGAAATACATCATTGATAGAATGCTCAAATTATTAATATTGAATATTATGTAGGAATTTCCCAAAATGGAAGCAAGAAGCAGGGTTTCCAATGATAAAAATTTCAATAGAGCCCCTTGTTTCATAATTTTTTTAAACTGATGTTATAGAAAAAACTGCCACACCTATGCATTTGTGACATGGCCCAACCCTTTCCCTAGCTTGCTAATCAAAATCCCAACTTCCCTCATCAAAGTCACCTAAAAAACTTGACTTTTTATTATATCCGCGGGTTTCCTTTGTGTAGCACGCGGACATCCATGCCTTGCTAGCTTGCAGTCCACAGAAGCCCTCAAAAAATGGAAAAAATAAAATACTTCTACTTTTTCAGGTGGGGATTTCGGTTGGGCTCGTTTCCAAACCTCCCTAAGCCCGTAACAAACATAATTCAACCTCCTTAGCCTCTCAAGGACGGTATAAATGCACCATTGGGGGCATAGATGAGAAGAGGAACTAAGGTGCAAGATCGTGACGATAGAATTTTTAGCAAGCTTCCCTAATCCCTTCATTCTTTGAGTAGCATATCATACTTGGAAACTCAAATTCCAGTATTCCTTCCTTTCTTTATATAACTATAGGGTGTGTTCCTATCCCTGTTGAGTTATCCAAGGAAGAGTCTCATCGTTGAGTTGATGTTTGAAGGTTTATGGAGGAACCCAAGGCAGTTGTCTCTGAACTAGTACCGAAGGTTGAATCAGGTTTTAACTACCTTTCTCACATTGTTGTTAATAAAAGAGCTATCTTTCCCTCCTATTGTGTATCTATTGGTTCATTATATGCTAATGTATTTTATATGTGGTTGAATCTATGCACATGATATATGTTATTGAATGTATAACTACCTTGTAGCAGTCTATTCTCGGTTTCCTATTGCAGACTAGTTCTGAAAGAGATCAGGAGTGCTTCAAGAAGCGAAAGCAAGGATCGACATCGAACGAAGGATTCAAGGTGTGAGGCCTCTCCCTCTTCCTTTCTCTCTCTCTCTTTATAGAATTAGTTATTTCTTGTATGCATTGATATATATGAGGGTAGGTTATGTATTCTAAATCAGGTCATGCTCTGTTGTGACTTGACCCAAGGTCACAGGGGAAAAATCCCTTAATCAAAATTTGCGACCACACTGGGGAGTCTCCTAGTTTGGGTCATTTCTTAGGGTTTCTTGTTTTCTCTTGATTTTTGTGATTTTCTCTGTTTTCCATATTTATTTTGTAAAGCGTTATCCTCTTAGAAACATTTGGTAAATTTTCTAGAAGCCCCCCTTATGGAGTGGATTTTTAATCTTTCAAAAATTTCTAGCCCATCCGCAACTTTCCCTTATATATTCCGCGAACATCCACATTTTTCTAGTGTATGACCCGTGGATATCCGTGAGGCTTAATATAAACAGTCGCGGAATTGTGTAAAATTGAGGTTTTCTGAAAAAAATCTCTCACAGTTTGGAATTTTTGGTTGGTTCTTCAGTTTCGACAGAGCCTCCTGGGTGTCTTCCTTGTTGCTTTGTGCTTTCTGAAGTCTTTAAAAACTTGTCAATCACATAAAAAAAAAGATCTTTCTTTTGTTGAAGTAAGTTCTTGTTTATAAGGTTTTTGGGTTGATTGAAAGGTCAGTCTTTTTTGCTTGGGTTACATGTCCAGTCTTGTTGAGTTTTCATTTACTCTTGGTTGATTGCTTTCTTTCTCTATACCTTCTTCTCCTTGTTTACAAAAGAAGAAGAAAATTGCATTTGTTTTCCATTTCATTTCTTTTAGACCAAAAGACAAAAAAATATACTTGTTTTCCAAGTTTCTTCTTTTCTTGAACCCTTGCCCTTGATTATTGAAAGAAAAGATTCAGTTAACTAGCATTCAAGTTGTTATGCATTATAGTTTGCTTTGGTAGTGGTAGCCTTTTTTCAAAGAAAAGAACCTTTGTTTGCAAAGTTTTTCATTTTACCTTCACAAGAATATTCTAGGTTGCATTAGGAAGTGTTTTAAATCTTTCACCCAAAAAATACTTTGTTTTCATTGCTGAAAAGAAAAGAGTTTTGTCTTAAGCATTGTTGCACACATTTTTCATTTGAAGAAACCACATACTGCATTGTGTTCTTAAGTGCTTTGTTTTTGGAGTCTGTCATAAACACCATTCAAGTTTCATCTGTGCCTTTTGTTGAGTAAAAACAACCCCTAAAATGAACAATTAACTAAAATTTTATTAGACATATTCACTT
>JZKD02S2444179.1:12529-27445 GCA_000966675.3 Picea glauca | reverse complement strand
TTCCTTATCTTTCTATTAGTTGTCAAAATCAACATTTGCTAACATTAAAAAGGTCTCATGTCTTAACACACTTTTATCAAGTTGAATGAAGCCTTGTTCCTATTGGGAGTTTTTTGGGGCTATCTTAGACTTACCATTATCAACTCTAGCCACTTCTTACCTGGTAGCAACCAATATTACCTAGTTCTCCCCTTGTCTTCTTCCTCTCCTAGTGTTCCATGCTCTCATACATACTCTTCCTCTTTTCCTAGTCCTTCAAATGCTTGGGGAAAGTATTGCCTCTCCTCCCTAGTGTTTCTTCCTTACACCCTTTTTTCTACATTTTTATTTGGTCATAATATTGATGTGTCCCTTATAGGTCATTATCTCAAGAAAGACCCTACTTGAGATAACCTCTACCTAGTTAGGATCAACTATCACTTATTTGGTTAGTTTTCCAAGATGTCCCCCTTAATGGTCACATTCCATAGCTTGCAACTATGGAGGCCCCTCCCAATGGTGACATCATATCTTCCTTTGATATTCTTTCCTCCACTAGTACCATTGGTATTTTTCACCTCTACGCTTGCATTGAACTCAGGTTGATGCATGTCGCCTCCTACGCTTGCATAAAATACCCCATTGATGTATGCCACCTCTTGTTCTTGCACTAAATCTAGGCTATCATGTGTTGTTTTTGTGCTTTTGATGACCTTATATTACTAGTTTATGATGCCTATTATGCTCACAGTCTCCAGATTATCTTATGCCACAAGGGAATCATGCTATTTCCTTTACTAGCATATGGTGCCTTAATGACTACAGAAATCCTAGAACAATGAATGTCATTTGTTATGCTCACCTTAACTCCAAGTTTCCATATGTTACATTTATTCTTGTGATAACCCTATATTAGAGTGTGTTTCCTCTCTCCCTCATGTTCACTTTTAGTCGGTTTATGTCAACTCACACCTTTTTCCAATGTCATGCCAATGTCATCAACTTCTTTCTCTTTCCTTTGTTAGAACTACCATAAAACCACAACCTCCCATCTTTACCTTTTCATCTATCCTCCATCCTTTCCATAAGAGATCATTTTTCTAATCCTACCTGACTTGTGGTAAGATACCAACCTTTGTGATGTAGTTATCTAGCTAAACATGTTCCTACACCATCCTACCTCACATATAAGTAAGTGCAAGTATCTCCTTGTCCCTCTTAATCTTATAGGTGATTTTATAGTTGAGATATTATTATTGTTAGACTCACTCATGGTTTACTTACATGTTCTAGTTATTGTTCCATTAATATAGTAATTAGAAATTGCTCATCTCTAATCTCCTAATTTAGCCATTGCATCATTTACATGATAGTTATGATTATTTATTTTTATTTCATTATTTACATTTCATAGTTTAGCTTCTATCATTCTTATGAAGTGATTAAATTCACTTGTTCCCCCATGTCAAAATTGTGTGTTTAACATGCAATGTTTGTCTACCAATCTTTCTTTCTCATTTGTCTTCTACTTGCCTAACATTACACTAATCCACATGACACACCTTGTAGTTTTACCTTACACTAATTCTCAAGGCATAGGGGTCTTCACATGTACGTCATGGGCTATATAGGCCTAGTTGATGGAGGATTCCCTCACAACAACAATGTATCTCGTGTACATTGCAAAGACCCTCATATTACCCCTATATAATTTCTTGCATTCTTCATCAAGGATAATTTTAAGGATGGAAATTTATCTCAAAATGTAGAAACCTTGACAAATCTTACTAGTCTTTAATATGCAAACTATAAAATGTTGGCGATATTTTTGTACAAATATTCAAATTTATAAGGATTTTATATAGCTTCTATAAAATTTGGGCTATTTTTAAGGCAAGATAATTTTATTCTATAGAATTTGGGCTAATAAATTTTAGAAAAGCAAATATTTTTTTTTGAAAACGCATGGAAAATTAGCCCATGAGCAAAATTTAGCCCCTAAAATCATCCCTATTCCTCATTCTTTTCATCTTGCTATTATTCGCATCTTATGGATAGAAGTTCCTATAAGGTGAGGTAAAATGTATAGAATCTCATATGTTCATAAATTATCTAGCATTCATTCTTTGGTTACTAATGCCCTTCAATCCTCCCTATCTCTTTATGAAGAAGAAGTTAAGTGTGACCTAGAAGGAAGATTGAAAACATTATGGGTTAAAAAAATTTGATCAATGCATTTTCATATAAGCTACATATCAATAAAAATTTAGTTGATTTACCAAAAGAATGAATTTATGTATTTGCAAAAACTTTTTTATAAATATTTTTATTCACCAAATTTCATCTCATTTTTTAAATATCTTTGTCTTTCACTAATAAAGGAAATATGGAGATTCCTTGTGCCTGTTCTGGCACCTTGAAGGTACAGGGTTTAGGGGATAGATAAAATTGGTTTATATTTTTTCATCTTTGATGAATGACAGGTTTATGGGTGTCAAGTATTTTGTCATATTTTATCATAAACATGTTCATACAAAACATGTGTTTTTTTGGCTCCATAGTATGCTCACAGGAAATGCATCGAGCGTTGGTCCCACAAAGAAGGAGAAGATTCCAAATGTGAATTGTGTTGTCGAGTTTCATGACTTTTTATTTGGCCATGTTTTTATTCTTACTATCAACAATTTCATATATATATATTCTTACTATCATTATTATCCTCCACTAATATTCTGAACTGGAAATGCATTCATAATTATTTTTTTTGAACTGAAATGTTGTGGATTTGAAATCGCAGGAATACAAGGCGAGAAGGGTTGACCGAATACCGAGAGGAGATCCGGACATCCAGACGAGTCAGGTAAGTACCGAAATTCTGAATCTATCCATGCTTAGGCCACCTATGTTTTGGCCCTTGTTCTCACTGATATAATGATAATAGGGAATAATTTAGACTTAATCTCTTCACACTATAGTTTATTCTCGAAAGGAAGACTCTAAAATTTATTGACTAGGATCACCATTGTTAATTTATGGAGAGATGTTTATTTTTTTAATTAGTATTACCTATCAAATGGAGAGACATTTATTTTTTATATTTAGGTCACTTGGTCAAAGACGGGAACGGTTATAGCAAGCATCGCTCTTGTGACAAAAACACAAGTCAATAGTGATCGTCGCTCTTGCGACGAAAACACTGACGAAAATTTTCTCCCGTCGCAAGAGCAATGAATATGGGGTGTATTTAGATCAAAATTGAAAAAGTGAACTTTTTTTCTTGAAGTTTGCGACGAAAGAGTACTTTCATCACAAGTAGTTGTCGCAATTTTTCTCATAATTTCTTGCATTGCTCATTCTTTGCATCTTGCTATTATTCGCATCTTATGGATAGAAGTTCCTATAAGGCGAGGTAAAATGTATAGAATATCATATGTTCATAAATTATCTAGCATTCATTCTTTGGTTACTAATGCCTTTCAATCCTCCCAAGCTCATTATAAATTCCTCTAGGATCACCATCAAGGCTTTTTATAGTTTCAAATTGCTGACTAACTTTGGTTGTATATGGAAAAACAATGTTTTAAGGGGTAGCATCATAAAAAACTCAATCCTATTTGCTATTGTACCTATATTTTTCTTCAATATGTTAATGACAATGGTTTTCATTACTATTTCCCTTCCTTGCTAGACATCCATAATATCATTTATGTCAATCATCTCAAGCTATATGAGCCATCTATTCTAGAAGAGGAAGTTTAAGTCTACCACTTAGCAGATAATATCCATACACTAGTGGACCTGCACACCTGCTACACTTGTCATCAATGAATTACTTCCTATCTTGTTGAATGCCAAGGTCACCATCCCACTCAGGACAAATCACTATCCTAAGTTGTTTTTAAAAATAACTTCTATCCCACTCAGGACAAATGCATTACCATATTACAATGAAATATGGTAATCCCTTATTACATTGTAATATGGCATTACCATATTACATTGTAATATGGTATACCATATTACAATGTAATATGGTATGCCATATTACATATCTCGTGTAATTGTTTTTTTTTTAACTTAAAGGATGCATCGCAATATCGACGATAGTTCGTCGGAAGACAATTTTTTATTTTGAACAACCGTCGCAATAGCCACGAAAGTTCGTTGCAATGTGCCACGAATTTGTGTCACACATACAACATATATGTCGTAAGTTTTTGTCTTGGCAGAAATTTTCGTCGCTATTGCAATGCATTTTCGTCGCAACGTTCCACAAACGTTTTTACATTGCCACGTTTGTTCGTCGTAATTGCGACGATGCATAAGCTTAACCTATCTTGATAACAATGACATGTGGAGAGCTAATTTTGTTGATGTTTCCACAAAAACCTGGTTCGTGGATATAGTGACAAAATTAAAGCGACGAAAAAAATTCTTGGCTTTCATGGAAATTGTGATGGATAAGTGTGGCAATAACACTGAAAACCCGTAGCAAATTTATTCATATGTACTAGTGTATAAATGTTAAAATAATTTTAAAACATGACAAAATTTTAATTAAATGACATGTTTTGACCGCGGGAACCCATCACGGGTTTGTGTGAATATTTGTGCATCTTGGGCACAAATGGAGGTTATGAATGCATTTAGAATGATATATTACATATGAAATGACTACCTGTAAGGCCTACTTGGTTCTTGGACCAAGAATTCTCAATTTATTAACAATATGACAAGAAATTAATTAAAAAGTAGGATTTTACAGAAAAAAACATTATAAGGGTTAGCGAATTCTAAAAGCATTTGAACACATAATGAATCAGATTGGGGGAAATAATTTGTTTTAAGTTGATAAAAAATCAATGATTCTCTTCCTTTAAATTTTCATTAGTGGATACGAGGCTTTTAGCATGGATAAGACCTTTTACATACATCTGTGTTTTGCCTTATGAAACAATGTTGCATTTTTTAGTGTAGTGTAACTGATCTCCAAAAAAATCGAAAGGAATCTCTAGAAAGAACTCAAATTCCTTTATTTTTAACTCTTCTCATGCTCATGAAACTCCTTTATTTCCTATTGCATGTGAACAACTTCACAATTAAAAACATGGGAGACATCAATTGGCATCAAGCATTGACTCATAGTTTCTCATATGTGGTAACCAATGAAACTTGATAATAAGTGTAGATATGGTATCTTTGCATTGAAATTTGTCTTCATGCATGTGATCATCAATCCAATTTAATGATAGGTACACCAACAACTAGTGATGAAGAACCTAATAATAGGGATAATAACATAGTTGGGCACATGTATTTGGTTGCAATGTAAGCTAATGTGTTCTTTGATTTCCATGATTTATATTCTTAAGTGTAAGAATCTTATCACTTCACGAACTCCATTACCATGCCATTAATTTGAACCACTTGAGGATCCTCCATAGCCAAGGAAACTCAATCCCCACAACAAATTACCAATGCATAAGCCACTTAGTAAAATCCTCTTGAGTAAACAGGTTTGAAATCATCGAAGCTAATCAAGACAAAAATCATCAAAACACTTAAGAGATCATTAATTTGGGATAATCATTCAACCAAGATAACAACATGTTTTTAGAATTTAGTATCCATCAGGTTCCAAATTCCAACAAGACATCGATCAAAACAAGCACACTCCATAGTTTCCCATGTTAATTAGAATACGAAGTTCCCTTAAAATGTATGTATCAATCCCACACAAGATTGGAGTGCATATTCAGTATTTGAAATGTAAAATAAGTGCATGAAAAAATTATTAATCTCTCATTCATTGGAGGGCTCTCGTCCTCTTCAATTACTATTCCCCACAAACTCTTAGTTACTAGCCTTGAAACTCATGACACCTATAATGGAAGAAGGGTATCATGAAACCTAAAAAAATTATTTATTATTGTTGTAAATTAGGGGAATCAAGTAAGAAAACATGAACAACAAGTTGTTTGCACTTAACTAGGTCCAAAAAACAAGCCTAAAGTGTTCCAGAAATAAATTTGAACAAACTTGTAGAAGTTCATCAAATGAAAGTCCTTTATTTTATGGCTCAAAATAGATCACTAATAAGTTGTTGTATCCATGAGATGACTCAATGGTAAAAATGAACTATGAGAACGGATATGGAAAGACAAATATGAAACAAACATAGCATAAGATGATCTTATTAGGATGGATGGTAATAGTACATGCTCCATGATCTTGAACAATGCCTAGAAAAAAGGAAGCATAGTACAATGACACTATTTATGGAAATTTTTCTCAGTTCATTTGACCTTATTCTAAGAGGACCCCTAGCAGTAGATGCATGAACTAACACTTCATCAATCCGTACAGGAAGCTAAGGTTTCTTTCACTCAATATAAATGGACTCGTATCTACCATTACTGGATGCAAGGAGAGAACATGATAAGTACTAAAAAAATGATATATCTCAATAAATTATCACATATCAAACCATGCATTAATAAATAATCACATAACAATTCATAAACATTAAACATAACCAAAATTGATAGTTATATAACTATGATGAAAGGAGCAGTCACACCTGATCTCATGAATTGGTCAACACGGTTGGAATGGTTTCCCTCGTGTGTTTCTCTTTAGCTGTATGACCCTCTGTTTGTCTTAAGTTTCCCTCACTCGACAAATAAATATCTTAAAGTACCTGCCAAAATAATTCAACCTCCATAAATATCTACAAAATCAATACAAGCCATATTTGTAGTGCATTATTTACTCTAAGATGCATTTTTATGAGAGTGTCAGAAAATACATGGATGAGTTCCTCTTGGTTTCAAGAACAATTTATTGGAGCCACACATCTAATATTTTATCAAACTGCTTCCCTTGATTTAAAGTTGCAACAACAAAGTCAACATTGACTTTATTGTTGCTCTGTTGGATCGAGGGAGCTTTGCTCCAAGATTAAACAACTCCAATAAATTATTCTCTACCAAACAGGGCCAAGCACATGAAGGTAGAAGCTCTTATGGACCCTCCCCCCCTCTCACATCACTCTCAATTCCCAAATACCCAGCATATAAATATATTGAAATATTTACAGCAAAAACAAACATATATACATACCAATATTCACAATTGTTTACAATGAAATAAAATGTTTCCTTGATCAATTTGGAGTGAGCTCAATTCTCCTAAGAGAAAAGTAACAACTATTCCATAACATCATACACTACACTAAAGCACTTTACATCCAAAACTAGAGAATGGAAATTGATGTGAAAAGAGGATTTATTATATTCCATCATATGACTTGGTTGGAGTATTAAAATGCACCTGTAAACATCATAGAACTCATCCCAATTTGATATATAAGTGAAAACATGTTATTTTTCCAATATTTAATCATAAACTCACTCAAAATACTAAAAATAATGCTTTGGAAAATAATAGGACTAAATTCATATATAATCATGAAAATGGTCTTAATGTAAGGTTGCAGGAAAGCGAAATATGGTTAAAACTGAAGTAAAAGGTTGATAAAAGAATGGAATTTTGGTGACCCAACAAGTAAAAAAAAGTATTTCATAGAAAATAGATTTTATAAATAGATATTAAAATATTGTAAATCATCATTTAGTTTTATTCGACGACCTCTTCTAGAAGTCAAGCATGCAAACCAACCTTCTCAGAAAGAAGTGCTAGTTGGTGATGGAATCCAACATCACAGGATCGATGCGCGAAGAGGATGAGTTTCGGCGGGTGGGAAATTTACGTTGACAACTTTCTTAATGAACTAACTCCCTGGGGCAAGTTACCTCACCGAGTAGTGGGCAACCCTCCAAGGAGTCCGAGGGAGTCTAGCCAACGTCGATCCCAGGTACAACACCACCTTCCCTGTGTTTTCACCTTGGGTAGGAAGTATAAAATATTATGGCCTCTATGGTACCACCTACTATACCAAAGCGGAGGGGAGACAGTCGACAGTCAACACCAAGACCAACAAAGCAAGGTTGATTACTCTGTTGTCCCCAATGCAACCATGTGCTTGACCCTTGTGTTAGAAGGGCTTCCCAAAGTCAATGATATAGAAACTGGATTTCACTCTCTAACTCAAAGCTTTATGTTTGTTTAACATCTTTGGAAATTTATTCTCACAATCCTATTCCAAATCTCTACACCTAAGCTAAGATGGGTTTGAAAATCCCTAGAAAGGTTTCTAGATAAATTTTAATTAGTGCTTGATTTTAGGTTGTTGTTACTCAAAGGAGTGGTCGTGAAACTAATGGTGTTTCGACTCAACTCTTTAAACCATTCAAGAGGAAAATTAAATGCAAGAATTTCAACTTCGATGAAAACTAGCTATGGGAGGAGCAAGAGGTTTTAAGAAAAGAAATAATTTCTTGATAGATTACTACGTGTGCACTACTAATGACAAAAAGTATGAGCTAATTATCCAAATAAATGGAACCAAAAGAACCCAAATTTTAAAAATACCATTCAAATGTCATAGTTCACTTCGTACACCTATACAACATTGAATCAAATGTCATCATTTCTAACACAATGAACTTTTATGATTATAGAGACCACCATACACATCTTAAATACTCATAAATATCACGGGGGCTTCACCTTGTTGACCAATATCTTATCACGTTCATTCATAAAGGGGGCTTTTAAATTATGAACCCACATGTTGTGAATAAGTTTTCTCGCGTCAAACATTGAAAATAACAATGTAATAAACAAAAAATGATACAAATCCTTGTAAGGGGTTATGGAGACAATTGCAACCAAAATTGAAAAAATATTGAAGTTGTTGATGGATCTATGGGAATTGATGAGAAAATCCTTTTTCCTCTATTTTGGTAGTGGTTCATAGGCCTAAGGTGTTGGCTCAAAGCCTTTACATTAAGATATAAGCATGATACTAGGGTTTTAGGTAGCTTCTTGTGAATTTTTTGTTGTTTTGAGGGTGTGTTTATCCCACACACCTTATTGAATGTATGTGGGGGCTAGATGTTTGGGGTATATTGTCAGGAGAAATAAAAACATCGGACCCCCTTTGGAATATTAGTAGTATGTGGTTTGAGCAAATTTGGTGGTAGTGAGCACTCTTGAGTAGAATCGAGCTTGCCTTGATTGTTATGGATAAATTTTCTCTAGTCCAGGAGGATCAAGATCTTGACTACTATAGTTTTGTGCAAAAAAAAGAGATATTGATGGGGGTGGTGAGAAAAATATTTAAGGATTGAAATAATATAATTTAATTGTAGTTTATTTTTTTTATTTTATCAATGGTGTTGGGTGCCCTTTATTTTGGTAGTGGTTCATAGGCCTAATGTGTTGGCTCAAAGCCTTTACATTAATCTCTAAGCATGATACTAGGGTTTTAGGTAGCTTCTTGTGAATTTTATGTTGTTTTGAGGGTGTGGTTATCCCACACACCTTATTCAATGTATGTGGGGGCTAGATGTTTTGGGTATATTGTCAGGAGAACGACAAACATTGGACCCCCTTTGGCATATTAGTAGATCATCCCTTTGGCATATTAGTAGTATGTGGTTTGAGCAAATCTGGTGGTAGAGAGCACTCTTGAGTAGAATTGAGCTTGCCTTGATTGTTATGGATAAATTTTCTCTAGTCCAGAAAGATCAATATCTTGACTACTATAGTTTTGTGAAACACAAAAGAGATATTGATGGAGGTGGTTTAGTTTTTGATGGAGGTGGTTTAGAATTGAATTGTAGTTTATTTTTTTTACCTAGTTAATGTTGTTGGGTTCCCTTTATTTTGGTAGTAGTTCATAGGCCTAAGGTGTTGGCTCAAAGCCTTTACATTAAGATCTAAGCATGATACTAGGGTTTTAGGTTGCTTCTTGTGAATTTTTTGTTGTTTTGAGGGTCTGTTTATCCCACACACCTTATTGAATCTATGTGGGGGCTAGATGTTTGGCATTTTCTCACAGACATATTTCTCCCTTGCACATCAATGAAGTTTTTTTAAAGGGACAAATTAGTTGAAATATGGTCACAACTCTCTCGGTGTCGTTTATTTTGTTTTCTTGATTGATGGTGTTGGGTTCCCTCTATTTTAGTAGTGGTTTGTAAGATGTGTGGAAAAACCTTGGGAATTTATGGTAATGAATGGGATATTAATGATCCCAAGATTGAAATATAAAATGGAGAATGTGAACATCTTCATGGCATGTTTCAAGATAAAAATACCAGAAGACTTAAAAGAAGAGAAATAATAGCATGTTGAATTGATTGTCGACCTCCTTATCCTTGCACAAAAGTTTCAAATGGCATGACCTCCTCCTCCTCTATCTGGCATTCCCTCGATCCTAGAGTTCTTCGCATGTTCCCTCCTCTCTTCCCCCTCCTCCTCCTTCTCCTCGCACGTAGGTTGACCTCCTTCTCCTCCTTCGTGTTCCCTCCTCTTTTCCCTCGACCTCCTTCTCCTTCTCCTTACGTGTAGGTCAACCTCCTTCTCTTCCTTTGCATTCCCTCCTCTCTTCCCTCGACCTCCTTCTCCTTCTCCTTCTCCTCATGTTTCCTCCTCTCTTCCCTCGACCTCTTTCTCCTTCTCCTCCTCTGTGTTCCCTCCTCTTTGCTCTGACCTCCTTCTCCTTCTCCTCCTCCTCGCACGACCTACCTCCTCTGCATGCCCTCCTTATCCTTCTCCTTATCCTAGCTCGTGTGACCTACCTCCTCTCCTTATCCTCTCCTTATCCTAGCTCGTGTGACCTACCTCCTCTCTGCCTTGACCTCCTTCTCCTCCTAGCTCGCACGGGTTGAAATGTATTTTTTGTTTTTTGTTTTCAAACTTATGTTTTGTTATTTGTTTTTTTTTTGTTTTTTTTATTATAGTTATATATAATATAATATATATAATTTATAAATTATATATATTATATACAATATATAATATATTATAATTTATATAATATATAATATATAAGTCAATCAAATAATGGTTTTAACGCGAGTAAGGTAAATGGTTTTTGGCCTTGAACCGTACTTGGAAAGAAGGCCCATCATCAATGTGATAAGCCTCAGAATTGGGCCCATATCACAATATATACCAAGACAAAGATGTTATCATAAGGGTATGTCATGCAATCTAGTGTTGATGCATGGACCATCTACCTTAAATATAGTATTTAGAATCCAATTAGCCCTTAAATTTTAGAACCAAGGAACTTCTTATGTTGAGAGGCCCATCCTTGGTGAACCAAATATTATAATATATCCCACTCTTGGGACACAATTACTTCTATAAGGGATGTTTCATGGTCCAAGTACGTGTGCATGGTCCATGTGCCTTAGATGATACCTTATGAAATGCATGTGTCATGGTTTAAGGTGCTATGCATGGCCTACAATCCATAGAAGCATCGTTTAGAGCCTAAGCCCCTTGTTTTTTACCTTGAATGTTGTCATTGTAAAAATACAAGTCATTAGCATCTCAAATAATTGTTTATGAGGGAGAATAGATGTGTTTATGGTTTTCAAAACCTTATAATTGTACATGTATACCACCCTTAGGAAATTGATACCTTACGAAAGGCATATGTCATGGTTTAAGGTGTTATGCATGGCCTACAAGCCATAGAAGCATCGTTTAGGGCCTAAGCCCCTTGTTTTTTACCTTGAATGTTGTTACATGACCATGTCCTCTTTGAACCCTTTAAGAATTATGAGAGTTGGAATTTAGAGTTTATAAGTGTTACAAGTTATACATGTTAAGGGTTAGGATGTAGGAGTTAAGGGTTAGGAATTATACCTATTAGAGGTTAGGGGTTATAAGAGTTATAAGAGATAATTCTTAGGAGTTGTGGTTTTTGTTGGTTTTAGGGGTTATATGGTTTATTAGGGATAGTTAGAGGATATCTTGGTTAAATATTAATGACAATATTGATTAATATTGCTAGCATTTAGGGATTAGTTGTTAAGGTTTTCTATTTATAATTGTTAGTGGCTAGGTGTTACAAGTTGTATGGGTAACTAGTTTAAGGTCGGTTAAGGGTGATATAGGTTAAGAATAGAGGTTGGTGATTATGATTATAAGGGTTAATAATGGGGTTTAAATGAGTCATGGGTTAAATTTCTTAGGGGATATGGGAATTGGGGTTTATATGATATTGGAAATTATAAGGTTTAAGAATTATATAGGCAATGTATTATAGAGGTTAGTAATTATATTTGATAGTGGTGATAATGATTATGAGGGATGTTCATTGTAGGGGTTAGGGGTTATATACTTTAAGGGTTATAGGGGTGATAATTTTAATGGCCATAAGAGTTTTAAGGGTTGGGTATAATGGGTTATTTAGGGTTCATATTTATCCATTATAAATACCAACCCCAAAACCCCTAAAATTTACCACCATTGATGCTTATAACACATAATGCACACCATGTAACCCATATAACCCATATTATTGTTGTCATGTAGTCCATATAACCCTGAAAACTACCCCCTAAAACACCCAATTGCTAACATATATCCCCTAACTCTTACAACTCTTAAATACTAACCCTTACCAACAACAATACATATCACCCTTAACCTATTGCTGCTCTTATAACCCTTAAACCCTAATCCTCTAACATAAAACACCAAATGTGAAACACTCGTAACCCTTTAGACCTAACCCTATTACCCTTAATCAATGACCCATCTAAACCCTTAAGCACTATAACACCTAAACCTTATCTCATAAATCCTAATTCCTCCAAACATTAACGTGTATCAACCCTACTAATCCCTCATAACCCTTGAAACATATAACATTTATCTCAAAAATCATGATAATACTTAAACCATATAACCCCTAAACCCTATCCTACATAACTTTTATAATGTTTATCTTCAATTTAAACCCTATAATTATTAATGTCTACCCTAAAAAACCTAAAAACTAACCCTTAACCCCTAACTCCTAACCACTACACCATGTAACACTCTTATGCAACCTCACAATTATAACATATTTCCCTTGTAATACTTAATTCTTATCACCCCCACCAATATTAACCCCTATAACCATACACAGCTACTCCCTAACCCCTCCTGAGACGTCACCCTTGTAACCTCAATAAATAACCCTTGTGAGTAATATTTGAGTCTCGAAACCCTTCCATATTGTCAAGGCATGTGAATAGTCTATCCATGTCAAATTTTAGTGCATATAGAAACATTTTGAAAGAATTTCAACGTTTTCCTCATTCACAGGTTATTGTTTCCCATCATGTACTCTATCCCTAGTACAATGTCTTTTAGATATTTCCTTTAAAATACAATCGAGACGCACGTCCCGACATCTAGCACTGCAAGGGAATGCAATAACGTTGATAAAGAAGTACTTGATTAATCACACAAGCTTCAATTTATTTTATGTCTTTGTTTTTTTCTCTCATGTAAAAACTCTTTTGCTCCATAAAGAATATTAGTATGAAATCATTATTTAAATATGAAATCTCATCTATCGCCTTCTTCTTGCCATAGCCAAAATCATGGGCCTAATTAGCATGGTGTTGGTTTTGAATGACACAAACGATGAATATAAAGAGTGGGTGTGTCTTATGTTATATCATTTATCTTTTGTTCTCATGCATCATGTGTGAGGGCTTGAGACACCACATATGAAACATACAAAGAATCTTTGTCTTACGAATAGGATATGGTACTATCCATTTTGAGGTTTCACATAGAGATTGTTCTTATAGACTACACTCCATTGCACCATATAATCCCTCCATAAGGAATAATTGTTCTAACACAACTACATTTGAACCCAAAATCTGAAGGCATCCTCCGACACCACCCAAAAAATTGGCCTTGATGTCGGATTTTACCTTTAAAAATTGTAATTTTCTTGTTTTTTTTCAAATTGTCCCTGACGGTCCTCATGCGCTAAGATAAAAGAGATAAGAATATTGAAATATACCAAGATCCTACCAAATAAACATTCCTTGCAGAGATAAGAGTATTGAAAGATATTAAAATCCTACCAATCAAATGATGCTAGGGCCATAAGGGCCAGTCAAAGTTCATTTGCTAGCTAAGTCATTTCATAATTTGCATGTGACATAGAACTATCATTCAATAGTAAAATCGTTACATTTCATTGGCATGCATCATGTGTGGGGGTTTGAGTCACCATAAAGGAAACATACAAATAATATTTGTCTGATGAACAAGATATGGTACTATCCATTTTGAGGTTTGGCATAGAGATTGTTCTTATAGACTACACTACATTGCACCATATAAGCCCTAAATAAGCCCTACACTCCTTGCAAACCATGTAACATCATTCAAAGACACATGCACGACCTCTAAGCCCCATTCATAGGTCACCATTTTCCATGTCTAGTCCTAATAAAATGTATTTTAGTTGTTTCTTTTAAAATTTGTTTGAGACACATGTCCCCACATCTAATACTGCAAGGGCATGCAATAACATCAAAAAATAAAAAATTGATAAATTGCATGAGCTTCATTAGCTATGTCGTGTCTTTTCTTTTTGCTTTCATCTAAGTACTCTTTTGCTCCATAAAGAATATTAGTACAAAATCATTATTTAGATACAAAATGCCATCAAGCGTCTTCTTCTTTCCACCAAAATCATGGGCCAAAGTCCCATGTTTTCAAACAATTTCGACAAAGATGTTATAACAATGAAGAACATCATGTTCATTTAAACTTCGTTGCTACAATACTATGACAACAATGATGAAATTTACGACGATGACATTTATTGATCATTCCAACTATATTGCTCAATCATGAGGCCAAAAGCATATCAGTTCATGCATATTTAGACCTTATTGAAGCACTGATTGCATTAAGGTAGCTTATTTTAACTATGCATTTCTCCACAAAAAAGAGAGAGAGTTAACCTATGGTAGTCAATTTTCTTTTAAAAGA
>JZKD02S2444179.1:0-12435 GCA_000966675.3 Picea glauca | reverse complement strand
CCCCCCCCCCCTCATTTTTCTAAAGGCTCTTTTATCATAGGGCGAGGCATAATAATTTTTATTTTTTTTTCCCTCTAACTATCTCATATCGAGTCATATCTAGGGCCCTTCTCCGAGGGGGAAGGTCCAGTCATCAACCTATCCAACATCTGGCACAATCACCATGTAACCCATTCCCTGAGGGAAGTTTCGGTGTTCAGGGTTCGTGGTCACTTTAAATCACAATACTTCTGAAACACCAACTCCAATCTCATGTATCAGACAACGGAGGGGAATCCTGTAGGATTCATAGATCCACGGTCCAGGTCACTTCGCGACTTCAACTTCAGAAGACTTGGGAGCACTAACACACAATCTCCCCGATGCGTGAACTCTGAACTCATAGATCCAATAGTCAAGGTGAGTCCCGGAATATGCTTGGATCTACGGTCCAAATCACATCACAACTTTGGGTTTCTAAGGTTTAGTCTCACCAATTCTCAATTCTCTTGATGTTATAACTTTGATCTTGTCGATCCGATGGTAGAAATGGGTCCCGATAGATCCTTGGATCTACGGTCCAGATCACATCGTGACTTCGGGTTTCATAGGTCTAGTCGCACCAACGCTCGATTATCCTAATGTGAAAACCCCGATCTCGCTGATCCGATGGTCAATATGGGTCCTGATATATCCTTGGATCTATGGTCCAGATCGCATCACGACTTTAGGTTTCGGATGTTTAGTCGCACCAACGCTTGATTCTCCCGATGTGCAAACTCCAATCTCGTTGATCTGACAGTCAATATGGGTCCCGATAGATCCTTGGATCTACGGTCCATTTCCCATCGCGAATTTGGGTTTTGGATGGGTCCAGGGGTTAACTCCCGCACTCTTTCCCATGGCCAACAACCATAATATCCCTTGGTTTCCTCCAAACAGATCACATCCATTCGTCTTTCAAACAAGGAAATATCTTCCCTTTTGAGACCTTCGCATTATCATTTTCTTGAGCTTTTTTTTTCCTGAATGAGTTAGGGACTTGGGTCTGGAAACTCACATGGAAAGGGGGGTCTAGGAGAGGTATCCTCTTCATATGGGTAGTTTTAGGTCGGCATGATATATTCTATCTCGACCATGAAACGTCTTGTACCCCAGAAAGCCTCCAGAGTTAAGTTGGGCATACAGTCTATCAACGAGAAGTGTGAGTTCACAAGGGGATGGAAGCATACGTATAACATAACCATTTCACATAGAAGGTGTTTATGAATACATATATATACAAGTATATATAATACCAAGGCATCATATATATATATATATATATAATACCAAGAAATCAGTCATCATTCTAATTCAACAATTGAAGCAGGGAAAAGACTTATCAGAACCAGTCAACGTGAAGCGACTACTGCAAGGGGTGCCCGTTTCCACCCAACCATAGGCTCAGTCACTCCAAAAGGATTTACCAATATCCACCCCTGAGATAGACCACGATTCTCTACAACACAACCTTTCTTCTTGCTCAGCCACAGTAGGGACAGAGGTTACTCTCCTCTTCCCACAGGATCCTGGAAATGGTTTACATGATACCAAGCAAGGATAACTAGCCTCGTTTATTAGCTTGTATCATAACCTCTTCTACCATTTCTTGTATCCAGAACGCTTAGTTTTTCAGTTCTTCCTTGAATGCTCAAGATTCGCTTCCCATCTCTGCACTTATTCGTAGGCGTGTTTTTCCTCTACCCACCACACCTTCCTTTCTTGCCTCTTTCAGCAAGGTCGTGTGTGGCTTGAATTCCCAGTCCGCAGTCAGGTATGGAAGAATTTCAGATGATTTATATGCCCCATCCACTCATCAACTCTTGAGGACATCTTCCCACCCACCAGCCTGACTGTAATTCATTTTTGGGTCAGAGGATGGTTCTGGTCCTGAGAAATTAATTCCAGTAAGCACTAGTTTTGGTGAAGGTTAGCGCAACCATTCCTGGTCCCCTTCACCCTTTCTTCACATAGTAGTCGTGGTCTTTCCAAGTACACCCCCCTTCCAGTAGTCATGCAAAACTTGTCCATTTTCTTAGTAAATAATTAGGTTCACATTCATTTACCTTTCAAACAAAGGTCCATCGAATCAATATTCACACACTTAAAGTTTTCCATAGTCTCTTGGCCATTTATAGTTATATTTACAAGTTGGGGGAAACAGGGTGTTACAATTCCCTGCCCCTTAAAGGAACATTGTCCTCGATGTTCTATATATTAACATGTCATGTATATACAGAAGTGAACAAAAATGGATATGCATGCCTTAGGGCATCCTCCATTTCCCATGTGGCCTCATCTGGGCCAAAGTGTTTCCACTGCACCTTGACCTGTGCAATGGTTTGGTTCCTGAGTGGGGTTTCTTTCCTGTCTATTATGCACCGAGATTCTGGTAGGAATTCTCCCTCCATTTCCACTTGGATCACAGACCAATCAATTATATGATTAGAATCACGTACATATTTCTTCAATAATGAAACATGGAAAACATTATGTTCTTTTATTTTGGGAGGGAGTGTTAGCCTATAGGCTATAGGTCCCACTATATATAGAACTTCAATGGGTCCACAATACCGAGGCACCAACTTGGAACAAGCTCCCATCCTCAATGAACTCTTCCGGGGCCTAACCCTGAGATAGACATGGTCTCCTGTCTTGAATTCTCTGGGGGTTTTCTTTCTGTCAACATAAATTTTCTGTCTATCCTGAGCGATTTTCAGATTTTTCTTTATCTGAATCACTTGTTGTTCCATTTCTTTCAACATGTCAGGTCCAATTGTAATTCTCTTCATGGGATTACTCCAGCTGACTAGGGTGTTGCACAACCTACCATAGAGGACTTAGAAAGGGCTCATATTTAGTGATTCTTGGTAGTCGTTGTTGTAGGAAAATTCTATGAGTGGCAGGTAATCTTCCCACTTTTTAGGTTCATGCATTACATGCATCCTTAGCATGTATTATAGGATTTGGTTCACTCTTTCCATCTGTCCATCAGTTTGAGGATGATAGGTTGTGCTAAACAATAATTTGGTCTCTAGACCAGCCATCAAGGATTTCCAAAATTTTGAAGTAAATTTTGTGTCCCTGTTAGACATGATTTCCTTAGGTATTCCATGCAGTCTGAATATCTCCCTCATGAATATGTTGGAAATATCTATTGCCTTGAAAGTTGATTTGACGGGAATAAAATGAGCAGACTTGCTCAATTTATCCACTACTACCATGATGGAATCACTATGCCTGGTCGATGTTGGTAATCTGGTGATGAAATCCATGGAGATGGTCTCCCATTTCCATTCTAGAAGCGGAAGAGGTTGTAATAATCCTATTGGGTGCCAGTGTTCTTCTTTAACTTGTTGTCATTCTAGACATTTAGTTAAAAACTCAGTTATTTCCTTCTTCAATCCAGGCCAATAGAATTGTTTCCTGGTGGTCGTGACCATTTTCTGATAGCTCAGATGGTTGGTGTATGGTCTCTTGTGCAGTTCATCCATTATGAACCTCTTCAAGTCGTCACAAATTGGAATATATAGCCTATTTCAGTAAGTCAGCAAACCTCCATCTAGCATCTGGTAGCCTTCATACTTTAGCCCTACAGGTTCTTGCTCCAGGTACGAGGTCACAGTCTGGAAGAATGTGTATGTTTCTTGGGCATTCCTAACTCTTTCCCTGACATTCGTCTCACAGATGCTCACCGTTGCCAGGTGAATTGTTTTCATACTTCTGCTAAGGGCATCAACCACCCTATTTTCCTTTACTTTGATATGTTTGATTTCAAAATCAAAATCGCTAACAAGGGCCATCCACCTAGCTTGTATAGCATTGCGTTTTGGCTGGTCAAACAGGTGCCTCAATCCACAGTGGTCTGTCATAAGTATAAATTTCTTGCCCAGGAGGTAATGCCTCCACATTTTCAAAGCGTGCACTATGGTGGCCAACTCTATATCATGGGTCACATAGTTGACTTCATGCTCATTCAATTTTGGGGATTCATAGAAAACTACGCTTCTCTCTTTCATAAGGATTCCTCTGAGTCCTTCCTTGTAGACATCTGTGCACACAAGGAAGTCATTATCGAGATCAACGATCTTCAGCATGGGAGCATGGTTCAGAAGGTGTTTTAGTGACTAAAACCTTTCTTCACATTTCGATGTCCAAATGAATTTAAACCCCTTCCTCTGGAGGGCAGTGATTGGACAACCAATCCTGGAAAACCCCTTTATAAATATCCTATAGTATCCTTCTAAACCCATAAAGGATCTGATATCTGAAACATCCTTTGGGGTAGGCCATTCCATGATGTATCCGATCTTGTTAGGGTCTATTTATACCCCTTCTTCAAATATGACATGGCACAAGTAATGTATTTGCTTCTGGAAAAATTCACACTTGCTAAATTTGGCGTAGATCTGATGCTCTCTTAGAACTTGAAGTACAAGTCTAAGATGTTCCTCATGATCCTTTCTATTCCTAGAGTAGATTAAGATATCATCGATAAAAACCAATACAAATTTGTCTAGGAATTTGTTGAGTACATTTTTCATCGAACACATGAAAGTGGCAGGGGCATTGGTTAATCCAAATGGTACTACCACAAATTCATAGTGACCATTTATTGTCTTGAAGGTGGTTTTGTGGATGTATTCATCCTTGATTTGGACTTGATGGTACCCGTATCTCAAGTTAATCTTTGAGAAAATCGAAGCACCCCCAGTTGATCGAACAAATCATTGATTATGGGTAAGGGGTATTTGTTCTTTATGGTTACCTTATTTAATTGCCTATAATCTATGCACAGTCAGAGTGTACCATCTTTCTTCTTCACAAACAGGACTGGTGCCCCCCATGGAGACATGATGGGCCAGATGTATCCTTTTTCCATAATTTCCTTTAGTTGTAGTTTGTGCTCAACTAGCTCGGGTGTACTCATCCTATAGGGTGTCCTAGATACTGGCACTGCTCCTGGTGCAAGTTCTATTGAGAAGTCAATTTCCCTTCTCGGAGGTAGACCCGATACCTCTTCTGGAAACACATATCTATTGTCTCTTAGTATGGGATGGTCTTCTAGGTTTGGTATATCATCTTCAATAAGTTCTTACACTTGTATTTCATATAGAGGACATCCCTTTCTGCAATACTTTTTCAGTTGAAGGGTCTATATTCGACTCATCAAGACATGTTTCTGGATCCCTTGGAGGGTTATTCTTCTTCCCTCTTCATTTACACATTCTAGGGTTTTATGATAATAGTCCAACTTAGTTTTATATGCTTCTAGCCAATCCATACCAATCAACATGTCATATGATCTTAGGGGTAGTATGTTAAGGGTAGCTTGGGTGGGAAATCCATCCACAATGAATTCACAAGTTAGTATGACCTCCGCTATTCTCCTTTTGGTGCCAGTGGCTAATTGTACCAACCATGGCTTAGTATGTCTATGTGGCTACAATTTACACTTATCAATGGTCAAAGGGGACATATAACCCAAATTTGAACCAAGGTCAATTAAACTAGATACTAGATGGTTGGCGATCATAGCTTCCATATCCACCATTGAGGCTTGGTGGTTGACTTGTTTATTATCCACGACTGCATAAATTTGTGGCAAACTCCTGGCCACGTCGTTGACGGTGGTAGCCTCTTGGATGTTGTAAACCATCCTACTGTTCTGTTTCTAGTGCAAACAGTCCCTTAGTAGATGTTCTTCTCCATAACCCCAACATTTCAAGGGTTCTTTCTTTTGGTTATCAGTCTTTCCCGAGGTTGATCCAAAAGGTTTATTTCCACTCTGAGAGGAGAAATTATGGTGGTGTACACTTCAGGTAGGAAATATCATTATTGAATCCTTTTTATAGTTTTTAAATCTTGGGGATTTGAACCCCTTTTTCTGGAACCCCGAACTATTCTTCTGCTTCCAGCCCTTGCAAGGTTCCGTTTGAGGCCCAAATTGTTCATAACAATATCTTTCCTTCCAGATAATGTCTTCTAGGGTCTTTGGCTCATCAAACTCAATTTTCTTCTGGTAGGTCTTGGGTAACCCACTGATGAATCGTTGCACCTTTGCCTTTTTTTTCTTTTATGTAGGGTACATACCTCAATAACTCAAGGAGTATGTTGACATATTCCTCTATGGTGATTTGTCCCAGTTTGAGTTCATAGAACTCTTTAGTCTTCTCGTCGAAATATTTTTCCAACAGATAATTCTTCCTAGAGTGTTTCTCAAACTGTTTCCAAGATAGGTCTTATTCATGGATTCCTTTCACATTCTTAAGGTCTTCCCACCAGATGGAATCCTTTCCATTCAGGTTGAAAGTGGCTACTCAGGCCTTCAAGTTTTCAGATAAATCATGGACTCTAAAATACTTCTTCAGTCCAAGCATCCAAGCCTCCGCCTCCTCTCCTTTCTTAATCTCACCGTCGAAAGAGGTTGGTTTGGCCTTCCTGAATTCTTCGGGATTATGAATTTTGGAATGCTTTCGTTTCTTCCTTTTCCTTTGAGAGTGTGAACTAGTTATACTACTAGAAGATCCATCTGAGTCACCAGTTTCCTTCCCATAGGATTCGTCTGACGCTTTCCCCTTGTCTTCAGGTTGGACCTTTCTCGAGGTACTCATCCCAGTGTGGCCACTTAAAGGACCACGCTTCTATATCTCAGGTGGAATTAGACTCCTATTTGTTTGTCGTCAGTCCACATGTCTCTTTCTCTTTTATCAATCTCTCGTTGTCGGCCTTGCAGCCCTATAATTCGGCCATGAGACTTCTCACAGTCTTAGCGAGGTTTGGAGGGGTCTCTACCTCCCTCCTCTCATCAGACTCTTCGTATCTTTTGTGGGAACCATCCCCCACTTCGTGGCACATCATCATTTTGTACGATTGCAGTTTCCCACAGTTGAACGACCACTTCAGTGTAGACAAAACACTTTCTATTATCTAGCATTATATTAGTTCATAACCAACACATAATCCATATTTCTTAAATACATACACACATGACAAGAAAGGGAGTGAGGTAGGGTGTCGCCCCTTTAATGTGATTTTTACGCAACTCGTCCATGAGCCCAAAATAGGCTGAGTGTTTTAACCATGCTCTGATACCAATTTGTAACACACCCAACACACCCCCCCCCCACTTTTTCTAAAGGCTCTTTTATCGTAGGGTGGGGCATAATAATTTTCATTTTTGTTTTCCCTCCAACTATCTCATCTCAATTCATCTCTAGGGTCTTTCCCCGAGGGGGAAGTTCTAGTCATCAACCTATCCAACATCTAGCACAATCACTGTCTAACCCATTGGTTGAGGGAAGTTTCGGCGTTCGGGGTTTGTGGTCACTTTAACTCACAATCCTTCTGAAACACGAACTCCAATATCATGGATCATACGAACGAGGGGAGTCCCATAGGATTCATAGATCCACAGTCTAGGTCACTTCACAACTTCAGCTAAGAAAGAGTTGGGAGAACTAACACACAATCTCCCCGATGCGTGAACTCTGAACTGGTAGATCCAACGGTCAAGGCGGGTCCTGAAAGATCCTTGGATCTATGGTCCAAATCACATCACGACTTCGGGTTTCAGAGGTTTAATCACACCAACACTCGTTTCTCCTGATGTGCAAAATCCGATCTCGTTGATCCAACGGTCAAGATGAGTCTCGATAGATCCTTGGATCTACAGTCCAGATCACATTGCGACTTCGAGTTTCAGAGGTTTAGTCACACCAACGCTAGACTCTCCCGATGTGAAAACTACGATCTCGCCGATCTGACGGTCAATATGGGTCTCGATAGATCCTTGGATATACAGTCCTGATTGCATCACAACTTTGGGTTTTGTAGGTTTAGTTGCACCAACGATCGATTCTCCTAATGTGAGAACTCCATTCTCATCGATCCGACGGTCAAGATGGGTCCCGATAGATCCTTGGATCTATGGTCCATTTCCCATCGCGACTTCAAGTTTCAGATGGTTCCAAGGGTTAACTCTCGCACTCTTTCCCATGGCCAACAGCCACAGAAGCTCTTGGTTTCCTCCGAACGGATCACATTCGTTCCTCTTTCAAACAAGGAAATATCTTCCCCTTTGAGACCTTTGCATTACCATTTTCCTGATGTTGTTTTTTCCTGAATGAGTTAGGGACTTAGGTCTGGAAACTCACACAAAAAGGGGGTTCTGGGAGAGGTATCCTCTTCAGATGGGTAGTTTCAGGTCGGCACGATATCTTCTATATCGACCGTGAAACATCTTCTAACCTGGAAATCCTCCAGAGTTAAGTTGGGCATACAGTCTATCAACAAGAAGTGTGAGTTCACAAGGGGATGGAAGCATACATATAACATAACCATTTCACATGGAAGGCATTTATGAATACATACATATATACATACATACATATATATATATATATATATATAAAAGACCAAGAAATCAGTCATCATTCTAATTCAACAATTGAAGCAGGGAAAAGACTTATCAAAACCAGTCAACGTGAAGCGACTACTTCAAGGGGTTCCCATTTCCACCCAACCGTAGGCTCAGTCACTCCAAATGGATTTACCACTAGCCACCCCCGAGCTAGACCACGATTCTCTGCAACACAACCTTTCTTCTTTCTCAGCCACAGTAGGGACATAGGTTACTCTCCTCTTCCCACAGGATCCTGGAAATGGTTTACACAATACTAAGCAAGGAGAACTAGCCTTGTTTATCATCTTGTATCATAACCTCTTCTGCCATTTCTTGTATCCAGAATGCTTAGTTTTTCAGTTCTTCCTTGAATCCTCAAGATTCACTTCTCATCTCTACACTTCTTCACAGGCGTGTTTTTACTCTGCCCGCCGCACCTTCCTTTCTCACCTCTTTCAGCAGGGTCACGTGTGGCGCGAATTCCCAGTCCTTGGTTAGGTCTGGAAGCCTTACATATGAGTGTTATGCCCCATCTCCTCATTAACTCTTGAGGAGGTCTTCCCACCCACCAACCTAACTATAATTCATTTCTAGGTCAGAGGACGGTTATGGTCTTGAGAAATTAATTCCAGTAAGCACTGGTTTTGGTGAAGGTTAATGCAACCATTCCTGGTCCCCTTCACCCTTTCTTTGCATAGAAGTCATGGTATTTCCAAGTACACCCCCCTTCTAGTAGTCATGCAATGCTTGTCCATTTTCTTAGTAAATAATTAGGTTCACATTCGTTTACCTTTCAAACAAAGGTCCATCGAATCAATATTCATACACTTAAAGTTTTCCATAGTCTCTTGTCCATTTATAGTTATATTTACAAGTGCGGGGAAACAGGGTGTTACAATCATACCAATATTTCATTAGATGCAACCACCCCATCCATTTCCTTTGTTTATCCCATGTGTACATTTGAAGATACCCCCTCCTCCAAGCACTTATAAACTACCTTTATTTAATGGTGATAGGCACTAGGCTTGTTGTTTGATTGTCAAATTTTTTGTGTGAGTCATGTTTGAGTCTGGAAACCCTCCCATGCCATCAATGCATTCGTCTATTCTAACCATGTCAATGCATGATTAATTGCACAAGCTTCAAGTTATTTTATGTCTTTGTTTTTTTCTCTCATCTAAGTACTATTTTTCTCCATGAAGAATATTAGTACGAAATCATTATTTAAATATGAAATCTCATTTATCAACTTCTTCTTGCCACAACCAATATCATGGGCCTAATTGGCATGGTGTTGGTTTTGAACGACACAGACGATGAATATAAAGAGTGGGTGTGTGAGTGATATTTGAGTCTGGAAACCCTCCCATATCGCCAAGGCATGTGAACAATCTATCCATGTCAAATCTCGATGCATACAAAAACATTTTTTAAAAATTTCAACATTGGCCCCATTCACAGGTCATTGTTGCCCATCATGTAATCTATCCCTATTACAATGTCTTTTAATAGATTTTTCCTTTAAAATTTGACCGAGAAAATTAAAATGAAATAAGGATGAGATGGGTCGATATATAGAGTTGGTGTGTGAGTAATATTTGAGTCTGGAAACCCTTCCATATCGTCAAGGCATGCGAACAATCTATCCACATTGACCTTGTGTGTATAGGTCCACACATTTCAATCTCCTCAACTTGGTGTATGAGGTAGTGTTCTTGTGCGTTGAAAAATGTTGGAGGTAGATACTTCTGCATTTCACACATTAGCCGAGGAATTTCTCTCTTCCAATACATTATATCATCTTCATGGATTTCTTTAAATGACAACCATCTACAGATCATGACACGAGAAAATAACATGTTTCAACAAAACATAATACATATTACATTACAAGTAAAACAAATGTCATTAAGTACAACAAAAATTTGAAATTTTGTTTTGCATATATATTGCAGCTACTTAATTCATGTATTTTCCAAGATCGCATATAACTTGTTTGGCGTTGTTTTCAAAGTCATTTGGGAGAGATAGAGGTAGAACATACTGTAACAATAAAAAAAAATGGTTACTTGTTTCAAAACTAGACAAAAAAAACAAAAATCTCAAAAAATGTATACGACCAATATATAAATATGAATACTAAAATTATTAATTACCTTAATGAAGTTATTCCAATCATGTGTTTTTACTCCACCAAATTCACCTTTCTTCGTTAATATATTCTTTATGTTTGAACAAAAACTTGTGGGAAATTTAATTCTTTGAATGACCTCTTTTACACCATTGCTTTGTTTCTCTGTTAATAACCATGGAAGGTTATTTTGGTCTCCATCGCTATTTGATCAGATCACACTTTGCATTGAATGATTGGCTTCCTAAATGTCATTACAAATTTTGACATTTTTTTCTTTATCCCTCCTACCATCTATGACTCACCATAATGTTTCTGTCACATTCTTCCTGATATGCATTGTATCAAACAAATTAACTATTTTTAGCTCCTCATAGTAAGGAAACCTCATGAATTGAGTGGGATAACATTTCATTCCTTGTGGAAGCCCATTATTACTATCTCATTTATCGCCTTCTTCTTTCCACAACCAATATCATGGGCCTAATTGGCATGGTGTTGGTTTTAAACGACATCGACAATGAATATAAAGAGTGGGTGTGTGAGTGATCTTTGAGTCTGGAAGCCCTCCCATATCATCAAGGCATGTGAACATTCTATCCATGTCAAATATCATTGCATGCAAAAACATTTTGAAAACATTTCAACGTTTGCCCCATTCACATGTCACTGTTTCCCATCATGTACTCTATCCCTAGTACAATGTCTTTAAAAATATTTTTCCTTTAAAATTTGACTGAGAAAATTAAAATGAAATGAGGAAAATATGGGTCGATATATAGAGTGGGTGTGTGAGTAATATTTGAGTTTGGAAACCCTTACATATCGTCAAGGCATGCGAACAATCTATCTACATTGACCTTGTGTGTACAGGTCCACACATTTCAATCTCCTCAACTTGGTGTATGAGGTAGTGTTCTTGTGCATTTAAAAATGTTGGAGGTAGATACTTATGCATTTCACACATTAACCGAGGAGTTTCTCTCTTCCAATACTTTATATCATCTTCATGGATTTCTTTCAATGACAACCATCTACATATCATGATGCAAGAAAATAACATGTTTCAACAAAACATAATACATATTACATTACAATTAAAACACATGTCATTAAGTATAACAAAAAAATGATTTTTTTTTTTTTTGCATATATATATATTGCAACTACTTATCTCATGTATTTTCCAAGATCGTAAATGACTTGTTTTCCGTTGTTTTCAAATTTGTTTGGGGGAGATAGAGGTAGAACATATTGTAACAATAAAAACAAATCGTTACTTGTTTCAAAACTAGACAAAAAAAATAAAAATCTCAAAAAATGTATATGACCAATATATAAATATGAATACTAAAATTAATAATTACCTTAATGAAGGTATGCCAATCATGTGTTTTTACCCCACCAAATTCACCTTTCTTCATTAAGATATTCTTTATGTTTGAACAAAAACTTGTGGGAAATTTAATTCTTTGAATGACCTCTTTTACACCATTGCTTTGTTGCTTTGTTAATAACCATGGAAGGTTATTTTGGTCTCCATCGCTATTTGATCGAATTACACTTTACATTACATGATTTGCTTCCTGAATGTCATTACAAATTTTGACAATTTTTTCTTTATCCCTCCTTCCATCTATGATTCACCATAATGTTTCTCTCACATTCTCCCCGATATGCATTGTATCAAACAAATTAACTATTTTTATCTCCTCATAGTAAGGAAACCTCATGAATTGAGTGGGATAACATCTCATTCCTTGTGGAAGCCCATTATTTCTACCTTCACGATGACGACATTGATGAAGCATAAAAGAAATCAGAACACTATTTATCAAATGTAGTAAAATAAATTGAATAATTAAAATAAAATTTC
>JZKD02S2444168.1:10390-27445 GCA_000966675.3 Picea glauca | reverse complement strand
AGTGGTAATTTCCATGCATTGTAACTTGGAGTGTTTTTAAATGGGCATATGTCTATAAGACCTAGAAAGGCACACAGAGTGGTAATTTCCATGCGTTGTAACTTGGAGTGTTTGTAAATGGGCATATGTCTATAAGACCTAGAAAGGCATGCAGAGTGGTAATTTCCATGCGTTGTAACCTTGAGTGATTGAAAATGGAATGTTTGTAAATGGGCATATGTCTATAAGACGTACTGTAACTTGGAGTGTTTGTAAATGGGCATATGTCTATAAGACGTATTGTAACTTGGAGTGTTTGTATATGGGCATATGTATAAGACCTAGAAAGGCACGCAGAGTGGTAATTTCCATGCGTTGTAACTTGGAGTGTTTGTAAACGGGCATATGTCTATAAGACCTAGAAAGGCACGTAGTGGTAATTTCCATGCGTTGTAAATTAGAGTGTTTGTAAACAGGCATATGTCTATAAGACTTAGAAAGGAATGCGAGTGGTAATTTCCATGCACTATAACTTGGAGTGTTTGTAAATGGGCATATGTCTATAGGACCTAGAAAGGCACATGGAGTGGTAATTTCCATGCATGTTTGTAAACAAGCATATGTCTATAAGACCTAGAAAGGCACAAAGTGGTAATTTCCATGCACTCTAACTTGGAGTGTTTGTAAATGGGCATATGTCTATAAGACTCAGAAAGACATGCAGAGTGGTAATTTCAATGCGTTGTAAATTGGAGTGTTTGTAAACGGGCATATGTGTACAAGACCTAGAAAGGCACGCAGAGTGGTAATTTCCATGCGTGTTTGTAAAGGGGCATATGTGTATAAGACCTAGAAAGGCACAGATTGGTAATTTCCATGCGTTGTAACTTGGAGTGTTTGTAAATGGGCATATGTCTATAAGACCTAGAAAGGGACACAAAGTGTTAATTTCCATGCCCTATAAATTGGAGTTTTTGTAAACATGCATATGTCTATAAGACCTACAAAGGCACGTAGTTTGGTAATTTCCAAGAACTGTAACTTGGAGTGTTTGTAAACAGGCATATGTCTATAAGACCTAAAAAGGCACATGGAGTGGTAATTTCCAAGCACTGAAACTTGGAGTGTTTGTAAACGGGCATATGTCTATCAAACCTAGAAAGGCACGTGGATTGGTAATTTCCATGCGCTAAAACTTGGAGTGTTTTAAATGGGAATGTTTCTATAAGACCTAGAAAGGCACGGAGAATAGTAATTTCCATGAGCTGTGTTGGCGACGGAAGTCACTCCTGGATTGCAGCAGGAGCAGAACCCGACGCCCATCAGTTTATGTCACGATTTGTTTATAAAAGAGGTGATCGAATGGAAGTTAACTAAAAACGATATTGTTCTAACTTTGAAACTAGGCCAGGCATGCATGGCCGCGTGAGGTCTTAGATAAACTCCAAACAGTGAGTTGTAGTAAGGGTGAGTAGGGGGAAGACTTATATCAGAGAGATGCAAAGGTCTTTCATGAACATCAGGTTCCTAAGAGACTGTGGGAGAAGGAATCTAAATGCAAGATCTTCTTACATTCAAATGCAGAAAACCAGAGAATACAATAATGCCACAATAAATCCTTTATCACAACATAATTTCCATAATTCGTGTGAATCAGTCGATCATGAACTCTCTTAGTATGAGATGGAAACTTAGACGGGGTAAGAAGGACTGTCTGTCATTAAACAAGAAATATTACATACAGATGCATAACCAGAGCACTAGAGTGTCTGTTAAAACTTTACAATCAGGAGCTTCTCTCTACCATCGATACCTTTAAAAATATCAAAACTAAGTATATATACTCAAAAACTTGCCCAACATAGGACTACTAGACTTTCGGGAGGAGGAGTCTCTTCAATCAAATCCAACCTGCACTTCTCTGTCATATGCCACCTTAATTCTGCATGGCTCGTGCCAAAGGGTAGTTGAGCCCTTAAATGATGAATTAGCATGCACAAGCTTCCCTGGTGAGTCGATGACTCGACATGGATTCCATGGAAGAAACTAGTACAGAGGACTATCTTGGGTAGTCTTTTAGTCGAGACATCCATACCTTGCAATTAATGCGTGAGGCGACGTTTCAACCACCCTCCCTCTTCTTCATTCGTTTCAAGCAGGTATCGGGATTTAGAACACGTCGAACCAGCATCTGGAGAATGCAATGCCCCCCTTCTAAAATTCAACTCGGTGCTTCTAGGCCCCGTTCTACCAAATGATAAACATTAGCGCCCTTCCTTTATGCCTGCTCCTTTGTGACCATGCGCAAAAACCATGGGCTTGATTTTGGGCGCTTTCGGTGTTTCGAGATTCGAGGTTTCGAGATGTGAAATGAAGAGGAGTGATTACCCCTTGAACTCACAAATGCCGACATGGCACGGATGTGCGCCGCGTGTCCTTAAGATGAGTGGCCGAGGCAACATTCACTATTTAAAAGGGAGGCTACCTTTATTCATAGGTTCACTTGACGTGACCTGGCACTAGGAATGAGGGCTCAACTCCAAGTGTGCTTTCGGCATTTCGCCGATCGACAATTTCAATTGTAATGAATGGTAGGCTCTTTGTCTCCCGAAACATCGATCCCCGATGCGTCAACTGGCTGCAACCTGTCCCAATTGGATCGGATGACCCAGATTTATCTTGAAATATGGGAGCTATATTTTGTGCTAAATCCAAAGCAACTTGGAACCCCCGAAATTTTGATGACCGTCGATCAGCTTTGTAGATGAATCTCAGTTGTTGACCACAAAACTTCGCCCGCTCGCTTGACTCATAACCGGGAAAGAGATTCTCCTGTGCTGCGCTTGGGCGCTTCCTGTGCAACCTGCAGACCTGGGTACCTTCGTGCCCATGACAAAAATTGTTGCTAACATTAGGCTCCATGGGGGATAGAGTCGTCCCTGTGATGCTCTAAGAACTCATTCTGCAGCTTCAATGCCTTGCTATTGGGCTATGGAGTCATTTACTAAGCCGAAAATATGTAAAAAGAAAATGATCAAAGAACCAAAGGAGAATATTTACAAACAAAGGAGCCATCTAAGGCTCAAACAAAACATTTCTTCAGAAAATGCCCATTTACTGGGCTGTTGAAAACCTCTTCACCCTCTAGATCTTGCAACCTGTACATGTTGTTTGATAAAAACTCAGAGATTTTGAAGGGGCCGATCCAGAGGGCATCAAACTTGTTGTGTTTTCCCTTATCCTGTCTGGGTGCATCCCACTTAAGTACCAAATCCTCGATCTCGAACTCCTTCTTCATGACCTTCCTGTCAAAAGCCTGTTTGACCCTTTGCTATTGACCATGAGCTGTGTCCCTCACCTGTTCCCTGATCTATTGTACTTCCATTATCTGATGAATTCTTTTGATCATATGATCCGGCTCCCCTTCATAATCTTGAAAGAACTTTGCCACAGGTAAGGTGAGCTGAGTAGGAAAAACTGTCTTTGCTCCATAGACCAGTTGAAAAGGCGAGGTGCCCATGGATTTATTTGTTGTCACTCGATTAGCCTATAGAGAAAATTTCAACTTTGAATCCTAGGCCCTTTTGTTGTCCTCTGATAGTCTTTTGATGATCCTTATCAGGCTTTTGTTGGAAGACTCTTCTAAACCATTTCCCTGGGGATAGTAGGGGGTGGAGTGAATTAGCGAGATCTGTAATTGCTCACAGAACTTAATTAGAGGCTCAGACTTGAAAGAAGCAACATTGTCAGTAACGATTCTACTGGGACAACCAAATCTGGCTATGATATCTTCCAGGAAGCTGATAATTACTTTGTGTGATACGCTTCTGGTGGGGACAACTTCTATCCACTTGGTGAAATAATCTGTTGCAGTCAGGATCCATCTGTGTTGGCCACTTGAGGGAGGATGGATTTGCTCGATGAAGTCTAGCCCCCACTGTTGAAAAGGTGCTGAAGCTACTACAGGCTTCAGTGGTAGTGGTCTAAGCTACTGCTTTCCAGAGAACATTTGGCATTTGATGAAGGCCCTGATTTCTCTTCCGACATCAATGGAGAAAGTGGGCCAGTAATACCTAGCCCTGAGGATTTTGTGAGCTGTGGTCTTCCAGAAATGATGCCCCCCACAAAGGCCTCTATGAAAATCAAACATAACTTTCATGGATTCTGGTATGTTCAAACATCTCAGCAGCACCCCTAGAGGGTCTCTCTAGTACAAGACTTGCCCAATGAGGCAATATCTAACTGCCTTGAGCTTTAAATCTCTTGCCTTACTTTTACCCATTCCATCCGGGGGCCTCAACTCCTACAAAAAGTACAAAATGTCATGATACCAGGCACATTATTCCAATGATAAGCCGCCCTGAGAGCATTGGCTAGGCAAATCAGCTTGCTGAGTTACTGAGCAAGTATTAATGAAACTAACCCCCAAGGCTTCGCAATTGGATTCAGCCAGTAGCTTGGCTAAACCTTGCCCCTTAACCAGCTTGGTGGGCTTTATCTCCAAGTCAAATTCCAGGATTCTAGCGATCCATCTGCCTCTTCTCCCATCTATATCAGGCTGTACAAGGATGTCCTTCACAGAAGCTGAAGTAACGTATGCAGTTACCTTTGAGTGCAAGACATAGACTTTGAAATCTTTGAGAGCTTTCACCAAGGCATAGGCCTGTTTCTCCATGATTTCATACCTGATCTTTGCATCTCTTAATGCCTTGCTAAAGAAGGCAATGGGCTATTCTCAACCTTCCTCATTTTTCTGCAATAACACCGCTGCTACCATATCGAAAGAAGCAAAAGAGAAAACTAGGAAGGGTTTGGAATAATCAGGACTAATCAGCACAGGTGCCTCAGTTAGTGCCCTTTTTATCTGGAAAAAAGATTCCATGGATTTAGCGGTCCATTTCACTTCGTTTCCTCTTTTGAGCATGGCTATGATGTGTTCCACTAGTTCCACAAAATTTTAGATGAATCTCCTCAGAAAGTTAATCTTTCCTAAAAAGGCCTAGAATTCCTTTTTAGACCCGGGAAGTGACAGGGTTTGAATTACCTCCACTCTGCTAGGATCAATTCTCACTCCTTCCGATGATACTATATGGCCTAACAGCTTGCCCTCCATCATAGAAAACAAGGATTTCTTTGGATTTACGGAAAGGCCAAACCTTCGACACTTCGAGAAAACTTTCCTTAAGTGATGACAGTGCTCTTTATCAGACCTAGAGAAGACTGTGATTTCATCTAGGTAGATCAGTACAAACTGGTCCTTCTCCTCGATGAAGGCTATATCCATGGCTCGCTGAAATGTTGCTCCTACATTCATTAGTCCAAATGGCATTTTGGCATACATGAATGTGCCCCAAGGAGTGGTGAACGTTGTCTTTTCCCTATCCTCAGGCATGACCGATATCTAATTATAGCCAGAAAACCCATCGATCATGGATATCCTGGATGCACCAGTTACCCTTTGTAGTAAGTGTTCCATCTTAGGTAGGGGGTAATTGTTTTTCTTTGAGATCCTGTTCAAGTTCCTGAAATCGACACAGAGCCTTATTTCTCCACTTTTCTTCCTCACCGGGACCAAATTGGCTACACATTCGGAATATCTCAAGGGGACAATGATTTGGGCATCTAGCAATTTCTTTACCTCTTTCTCCATGACAGGTAGCAACATGGGATTTATCTACCTTAGATTCTGTCTAAATGGCCTAGCCTCTTCCTTCAGTGGGATCTTGTGCTCAATGACAGATGTGTCATAAGTCTTGAGGTTTTTGTAGGTCCATGCAAACACATCAGTGAATTCCTTTAATAATTCAGTATACTCCGTCCTCTGTTCATTGGTCAGGCTGCTTGATAATTTGACCAACTTAGGATCCTCCTGTGTGCCAATGTTGCATTCAGTTGTATCAACATCTTTATTTGAGACCTTACCCTTTACTGCCACATCATTCGCATCGAACAATCTTTCTAAAGGGACTAGTCCCCTCAGAATGTGATTGCTAGGTAGCTGAATGATCTTGTGATTAATGATTTCATTTAAAAACACTTCAGGGTGAGGGTCACCTTCCGGGTCGGGATCCTAATCAATGTGCAACGCAGAAAATTCATCAACTGATTGGAGAAATTTTTTGATTTCCAGATCATCCTTGAATACCTTCCAATGCTTGACATTGTCCGATACAGAGGGACTATATTTTATTTTAACCTTGTTTTTGACCATAGGCGGCAGATGAATGTTGAGCAAACTAGATAAGACAGCTAAAGAATCGGCTAAAGTATTTACCCCCCTCGGAATGAAAGAAATGTTAAAAGCCAAGAAGAAATTATCAATCAAGTCCCATACTTCATTTCTGTAATTTTTTAGCCGAGGATTATTAGCACCATAGGCGCTTCTGACTTGCTAGATAATCAACTCAACATCTCCAAATATTGCTATCTCTTTAATTCCTATTTCCTTTGCAGCCCTCATACCTAGAACAAGAGATTCATACTCTGCCACATTGTTGGTGGTTTCAAAGTCCAGCTTGTACGACAGGGATATGGTCTCTTGACAAGGTGATATGAAGACCACTCCGGCACCAACGCCTTTGCTAGAAGAAGCTCCATCGAAAAACATCTTCCAAACAGAGGGGTTTGGAGGGGGAATCGGATGAAGATTGGGCTACTTTCTGACTTGGAAATTGTCTTCAGGAGCATCAGTGAGCTGCAATAAACTAGACCCCAAATCGGTGTCAAGTGCAAAGATGGGGTGATTGGTGGGATTGGCCTCATCACTAACAATGTAGGCCAACTGAACTTCTCTATATAGCCTCCTTTGTTCGCCTTCGAATATTGGAATGGTGGCATACGTGAGGTCCATCTGTAATGTTCCTCAAAGATTCTTTATCTAAGATCTAGACAACAACATGCCAAACTTGGGGGGGACATCATCTACCAAAATATCCATGACCACACTCTTCATGGGTAGCTGAAACAAAGAAACTACTAAGTCTTTGATGACTCCTAGACACTTCACTCTCCTTGAATTGAAAGAGTACAAATTATGATAAGTTTTTGTCACCTCCAGTTTCAATTCTTCCATTACTATTTTGGGCATAAGGTTATGGGAAGCCCCTGAATCTATAAGGTAGTTATGCATCACTTTATCATGTATGTTCAGTGATGTATAGAAGGGAGGGGATGAATCATCTCTATCTTCTACCATGGGCCCTAGGAAAACTGTTGGATTTTCATCTTGGAGATTTATGGAGTCAGTGGAAGGCTGGGGGGGCTCAGATTGTAGCAGCTTGGAGAGGGACCTTTTGAAATCTTCGTTTTTAACCAGCTCAGATAGGGGTACCAGAATTCTAATATTCTAAATCTCATGCTCAAAATTGAAGGAGGGAATAGGCTTAGGGGCTTCCCTTACCTCAATGACAGGTTCCTTGGCTACTGGTGAAGCATTCTGGGTTTTCTTTTCTCTAGTAGTGGTTGTTGCATCTTTGGTAGGCCTTTCCACTATGGGGGGCTGATCCTGGTTATCCAAATTCCTTTCTTTATTTTTTGATCTGAGATTATATCTATCAGGAGTATTGTTGGCCTTTTCCCCTCTACTCAACTCATTGATTTGAGTGTTGATAAGGGATTATTCATAGGCAGATTGAGTCAAATGAGGAAAAGGGGAAGTGTCCTCGATGCAGTGGATCTCGGGGTCGATTTCATCCACCTCCTCTCCTTCCTCATGAGAAACTAAGTTGTTCTGGAGAGGGGTTTGAATCCTCTGATCATCTCTATCTCTGCTCCTCTGTTCCCTAGGAAAATCCTGTGGCACATTGTTATTAGGCTTCTTGAAATCTCTACTATCTGTATTTTGGGAATTTCTGTAGATGGGCTTCCCTTCTAATTCCCACCTTTCCATCCTGGCAGAAAGTGATTTTAGCACTCTAGCTGTCTCATCTGTCTGAAGGGGCAGGGGAGAGGGACTGGATGGGGAAGCTTCAGGTCTCTTCCTAGATATGTTTCTACCAGCAGTTCTCTTGAGTCGGTCAACAACCAATATGTTAGATTCTACCTCCACGGTTGCATCCTACATGTGGGCCAGAGTAGTGGCTCTTGTAGTGTCCCCAAGGCCGAGCCTCGTTGTAAACCAAGTTCTGAAAGGAATTGTGATTATGTTTTATAGGCTAGTGAGACAAGTTCTTATAAGCTGGATACTTATGTGTTTGTTAGGCCAGGGAGCCTAAGTGTTGAAAGCCAGGAGCCTGCTGTTGTACTTGTATGTATGCAGAACATTTAATAAAATATAAACATCGCCAGGTGCATACTGACCATGATGAATGAGTGAAGGGGGACTGAGAATCCACAGAGTGGGCAAGGAATTAGGGGCTGGAAGGTGGGAAAGGGGCTAAGTGATGAGCCTGGGGGCTAAGCCTAGGGGGATTAAGCCTGGGAATAATATTTTAATATTATTCCAAAAGATATGTGCATTATATGTTTTAACCTAAGTCCTTTTGGAAGGACAGGTGATTTTCCAAATCATGGGAGGAACACATGCTGAAGGAACTTAGGCAGTCACATGGGTGAAAAATGTAAACCCTGGCGCATGCAATAAAAGGCTGAGACGAGCCGTGTTGGGGGTTCTGCCTCCTTCATTTGACCCTGGACTGTCCTGAGCGTGAACCGTGTGACCTATGCAAGAGACCCTCGTGCAATTCTGAAATGAGGAAAAAGCCTGTGTTTGTCTCTGCAAATCCGTGTACACCCTCTATTATGAGAGCCGAGAAGACTGTGTTCACTTTCTGAAAATCCTGGTTCATCCTCCCCATTTTGCACCAGAGAGTCTGTGTAATTCCCTGCAGAAATTGCTTGTCACGCAATTCCAAGAATCAACACCGTGAGACCTTGCCGCCATTGCTGAGCTTGTTTGAGAAGTCTGAGTATGTATTCCCGGTTGACTGTAGTGGTCATGCAAAGATGGAATGTGTGTGATTTGTTGTCCAGTGTAGGTGGTAATTAAGCCTGTATATGCCCTTGCTCCAGGAGAGGGAGGTGGCTATGGTTAGAAGAGGCAGGTTGTCAGGCCTGCGAGCAACTCCTTCCTGGTGAGAGAGTTTGTTGGGAAGTGGTTCCCTCTAGAGAGTGTCTAGCACCAACTTCAGGCTCTGAGACTTCCTGATCCAGCCCGTTGCCGAGACCCAGAGAGGTAGGTTAGCACCGATGGACTATGATTGTGAAGGTGTATACTCCCGGGCGGAACAGGCATGTGGGGAATGAGAGTCTGGTAGTAGTGGGCGTAAGATGGCATCTTGGGAAGAACCCTTCCAGATTATATGTGTTGTTTTCCCTGTAACCTCAGCCTAGCCTAGGATTCCTTGTCTTGGAGTGGAGCTTAATCCCAGCTCAGGGGTGACCCACTACTGAGCTGATGAGAAGTGTGGTCTAAGGCTGGGAGGTTCGTGGAAGGCCTGCACTTGGTTGGTGGAATATACCATTGATAAAGATAAGTATCTGATTATGCTTTAATCATGTTTTTCATGACTCTGCTGCTTATGTATCATGTTTTCCGCTGTGTATATGAATTAATATGAAAAGCTAATTGCTTGATGATTATGGCAGTAATTCATATGAATACTCTATGTTGAATGTGTTTATTGTTTAAATGCATGTGGGTTAAATAACATATGTATGAGTTATGTACAAAGTGGTGTTATAGTCTTCTTTTAAGAGCGATTAAACCTTAGTAGCAGAAAAGGTGTGCTACAGTTTGGTATCAGAGCCAAGGTTTTGACACTGAGCCTAGATGGGCCAGTGGAGCGGTCTTTGGACTGAGAATGCGAGGGTAAATTGGGTCTGGAAGGCTAATTTCGGACCCTGGTTTTCTCCAAAGTGTGAAGGAGTTACTTGACAAGTTTCTAAAGCTCAGGAGGTATAGTGGCATTAGGAAACCACAACCAGTGTAGTATAAGTCCAGAAGGAGAGATAACTCCACACCGGAAGTGTAGGAGCTGTAGGATCTGTTCGAGAGGGAAGGTGAGCCCTCGTGACCATAAGATCTGGAAAGTGTGCACGAGGTTAAGGCCCTTTGGAATTGCACATGAGTATGGAAATCGCGATACGTGAAATTCCAAGTTAGTTAGGAACTATCTGAGCCGTCATATCTCGATTGGAAAACCCGACAGCCGTTGGATCTGTTAGGAGATATCCAAGGGTTAAAACCCTAGTGAATAGGGGTGAAAGCCTAAAATAGATCTAGATCGTTCGAATGACGGAGGCCATGTGTCGTGAGATTTCCCATTTCGGGAAATCAAGAATCGCGATATCGGGAGTCCTGGTAACAAGGGATCGAGACTTTCCATGGTGGAAACCCAGAGCAGTCGTGGATCATCCAATCTGAGAAGGCCACGTGTCGAGAGATTACCCATTTCAGGAAATCAAGGATTAGGGATTCAGGAGTTCCGTTGACAAGAACTCGGACTCTCACCTTGATAAGTCCCGACCCGTAATATCGAGACGTTAGCAGGTGGCTAAGTCCCGATGAATGGACGAGATTCCTTCGGGGAATCTCTGGGTCCGTAACGACCGTTAGATGTGAGGAAGAAATCGACGTTTTGGGATATGGGAGGTGAGAAGAGGTGAACACCGTCGAAACCCGAAATCCTGAAACAATATACACCGTAGATCGTGGGGAGGAGAACTTGACTGTTGGATCAAGTAAGTTAGTAGACAGTGAATTCGTGATTCAGCAAATGGAAGTTCAAGATGTGTGGATGCACGAACTTCCAATCTGAGAAAGATATGACCGTTGGATTCTTCTAGGAATGGACGTGGACACATGGATATGTACCACGTGCTAGTGGGTCAAGAAGAGAAGCGAGAGAAGTGGGACCCGATGACATCGTTAAAAGTAACGTGGGCCCTCATTAACATGCCATGTGCCACCCTAGTTGTGGGTGACCACTGTACTATGTGGGCCTGGAGGGTAATGTAAATCAGAATTTCGGAAGTCGGGGGTTGGAAAGGAAAGAAAGTTTGAAAGTCTTGTGGGCCGAAACCCCGAAACCCAAAGTCCTGAAATTCCAAAGTGTCGAAAATGAAAGTTTCGAAAACCCAAAAATTGCAGAGCCAAACGAGAACTCAGAAAACTTATTTGAATCAAAATGTCTTTCGTTCTTGTTCATATTGGCTTATAAATGTTATGAATTGTTCCAGAAGGAGTAATGGCTTGAAAAACTTCGAATTTAATTGCACAGTGCGTGTGCAGAGTTCAACAGAGGTCAGGACTCCAGTTAAACAAAGCTGAGTATGGAGTGGGGAAAAATGCATATTACCCCTGAAATAGAAGATGAACAGGAAGGAAAGGATGTTAACCTAGGAGTTGAAGGATCAAACTCCAACAGGCATGAAAAAGAGAAGGATAAAGAAGGACAAATAACGAAAATCATTGAAGTATTGCAAAGAAAGGCCAAGGCTCGCCGAGCTGATAGTCGAAATCTCATGAAATTCAGGGATCGACAGGGTGAATTAAATTTAAAATTTTTGAAGAGCCTGGAAAGAATAGAGAAGAAATTCAAGAAGGGAAGAGAATCAAGTAAGACGGAGAGTCGCAGAACCCATGGGAGAAGAAGTAGGTCGAGGAGTGGTAGCTGACATCTTAGTCGCTCCCAGAGACATTCTGACAGGGAGACACATAGTAGTTCAAGCCCGTCCCCTACCAGAAAACATCAAAAATCTGGAAAGGAGGAATTGAAATGGGAGATGAACAAAATTAATCCTCCAACATTCGATGGAGAACATAAAAAGGAGGAATATGTCGAGACATGGTTTCTTGGCATGAAAAAATACTTCCAACTACAGAATTATTCTGCCCATGCAGAAGGAAGAATTGCAATGTACCAACTGAAAGGAAAAGCATCCATGTGGTGGGATCAGTTTGTGCAGGTGAAACACATCAAAGAGAAAGAGGTCACTTGGAAGGAATTTAAGAGGTATTTTAAGAAGAAATACTTGACTAAAAGATACTATGATTAAAATATGAAGGATTTCTTCAAACTCAAGTTGGGCAGCATGACTATTGATGAGTATGAACGAAATTTTCTAGAACTACTGAAGTATGTTCCATTCATCAAAGACGAGGCTGTTAAAATTCAGAGATATCTGAGTGGACTTCCACCTTCCATGAGTGAAAAGATTCAATATGACGATCTTAAGACCATGGAAAAAACCATAAGAAAGGCGAAATGCTTGTATGAACAGCAAGGAGAAAGGCCCATCCTTCAGAAGGTTTGGAATGATCAGAGGGAGTTTAAGAAGGAACAGAGGCAAAAGGGAAACAAGCCTTCCTTTTTCAGAAACATTCTTCAGGGATAGCAATTGGTTAGAGAGCCAAGAATGACTGAAGAGGGAGCACAAAGATAGAGATAGATGCCCATTCAGTGTTGGGGCTGTCAAGGAAACCACAAGTACAGAGATTGTCCCCATAAAAATGGTAAAGCGAGAACTGTACATACTGCTCAGCAAGCTGAAACAGTGGAGGATATGGGCAGCAAAATGATGAGGATCTACGCAGCCCTGGACAACAAGCAAGCAAAATTTCAATCACACATGATTGAAGTGGAAAGTACGATCAACAACTGACCACTTGTTCTTTTGATTGATTCAGGGGCTAGCCATAGTTATGTAGATCCTAGAGTGGTGGAAAGTTTGCATCTAATGAGAAGCAAACATGAGAAATCTTGGTTAGTGTAGTTAGCCACAGGGACCAAGAGGAAGGTCACTGAATTGGTTAAGTCATGTTCAGTGGACATGAAAGGAATGAGCACTAAGGCTGAATTGAACATTCTGCCTTTAGGCTCATACAATTGCTTAATTGGGATGGACTGGTTGGACTAGCACCATGCCCTTCTAGATTGTTGTAACAAGAGGTTTACATGCCTGAACGAGGAGGGAAATCAAGTAACAGTCCAAGGAATTCCCAGAGCCGTGGCTGTGAGGGAAATCTCAGCCATGCAGCTGAAGAAATTTTACCGGAAAGGCTGTCAATTATTTGCAGCTCAGGTGGAAGAAGCATCCCGAGATGAAGTCTCGAATCTGGAAGACCACGAAGTACTCAAATAATTCAAGGACATATTTTTGGAGGTACTTGGACTACCTCCGAAGAGGGACATCGATTTTTCTATAAATTTGATGCCTGGAGCAGCTCCAGTTTCGAAGGCTCCTTATAGAATGAGTACACTAGAGCTGAAAGAGTTGCAATTGTAGCTCAAAGAGATACTAAAGAAAGGTTACATTCACCGCAGTGTGTCACCTTGGGGAGCCCTGATCCTATTCGTGAAGAAGAAAGATGGGACGTTGAGACTGTGCATTGATTTTCGGTAGTTGAGTAAGGTTACTGTCAAGAACAAGTATCCTTTGCCAAGGATTGATGACTTTTTGATCAGTTGAAGGATGCGAAAATATTTTCGAAAATAGATCTCCGATCAGGATATCACCAAGTGAGAATAAAGGATGAGGACATTGGAAAAACCGCCTTTAGAACAAGGTACAATCATTATGAATTCACAGTGGTGTCATTTGGACTGATAAATGCACCTGCTGTTTTCATGTGCTTAATGAATGGAGTGTTCAGAGATTATTTGGACAAGTTTGTCATAGTCTTCCTAGACGATGTCTTGGTGTATTCCAAGACAGAGGAAGAACATGAGAAACACCTGAGAATGGTGCTGCAGGTGTTGAGAGAACACCAGCTATACACAAAACTAAGCAAGTTCTCATTTTATCAAAGGTAGATCCATTACTTGGGACACATCATATCTGAAGAAGGGATCGCTGTGGATCCTGAAAAGGTAGAGGCCATTCGAGAATGGCCAGCGCCAAGGAATGTGGCAAAAGTTAGATCTTTTATGGGTCTGGCGGGCTACTATAGGAGGTTTATATCCGGATTCTCAAAGATAGCTCATTCTATCACTTCCTTGCAAAATAAGGAGAAGAACTTCCAGTGGACTGAAGAATGTGAGAGCAGCTTCTAGCGATTGAAGCAGCTGCTAACTAGTGTTCCAATCCTAAATATTGCATATCCAAACAAGGATTACGTAGTGTGCACAGATGCATGTAAGAAGGGGCTGGAAAGAATTCTCAACCAAGAGGGATTTGTAGTTTGTTATGAATCCCGAAAGTTGAAGGAGCATGAGAAGAATTATGCCACTCATGATTTAGAGCTGGCAGCAATCATCCATGCCTTGAGGAAATGGAGACATTACCTCATGGGCAAGAGATTCGAGTTAAGAATAGACCATAACGGTCTGAAGTATTTATTTGATCAGTCGACCTTAAATGCTAGGAAAATCAGATGGTTGGAGTTTATGTGCGAATATGACTTTGATATCAAGTATATCAAAGGGAAAGAAAATAAGGTGGCTGATGCACTCAGTAGAAAAGTGCACGAATTACATGCTGCAGCCATTAGCATGTACCAGATTGAGATGAAAGACAAAATTTTAGAAGCTGCAAATACTGATTTGCAGTACAAAAGTCTTGTAGCAAAGCTACAACAGCATGAGGGACCACAGACCAAGGAAAGTTACACCTTGGAAGCTGATGGTTTACTTCTGTATAAAAACAGAGTGTATGTACCCAATGTCCGAGAATTGAAGCTGGAAATTCTAAAGGAGATGCATAACGTGGCTTATGCTAGACATCCTGGATATCAAAATACTATGGCAGCAGTCAAAAGCCATTATTTTTGGCCAGGTTTGAATAAAGAAATTGCTGAATACATCGCCAGATGTATGGAGTGCCAAAAGGTTAAGGCTGAGCACATGCACCCAGTAGGGTTGCTGCAGCCTTTACCTATTCCTAAATGGAAATGGGATGTGGTAACAATGGATTTTATCACCGGAATACCTAGAACAAGCAAGCAGCATGATTCAATCATGGTGGTGGTGGACAAGCTTACTAAAGCTGCCCATTTTATTCCACTGAAAACCACCCACAAAGCAACAGATGTTGTTGATATCTTGTTAAAAGAAGTTGCATGCTTGCATGGAATTCCTAAGACAATTGTGTCTGATAGGGACCCGAAATTCACTTCGAATTTATGGAAAGGACTATTCAAAGGATTCAGAACGAATCTGAACTTTAGTACAGCGTATCATCCCGATTTTGATGGACAGACAGAGAGAGTGAACAGAGTAATAGAAGACATGCTGAGAATGTATGTGATGGATAAACCATCAAGGTGGGAAGACTACCTGCATTTGGTAGAATTCGCCTACAATAATGGGTATCATGCATCATTGAAGATGAGCCCATTCGAAGCTCTTTATGGAAGAAAGTGTAACACTCCAGTGAGTTGGGATAATCCAGCTGACAGAGTAGTAGTTGGGCCTGAGCTACTTAAGGAAATGGAAGATCAAATGATAAAAATTAAACATAATCTAAAAGTTGCCCAGGACAGGCAAACAAGTTACGCTGATAGTAACAGAACCCATAGAGAATTCAAAGTTGGTGACCATGTTTTCCTGAAAGTGAAAACTAACAGAAGTTCCCTAAAGTTGGGAAGTTGCGCCAAGTTGGCAACAAGATTTTGTGGGCCATTTGAGATCCTGGAAAGGATTGGGCCGGTTGCATACATGCTTGCATTACCTGTATCTATGACTGTACATAATGTGTTTCATGTTTCACTGCTCAAGAAATATGTACCTGATGCTAATTATGTTATTGATTGGAATGTAATTAGGGTGGAACCAGAAGGTGTCCTGCAAGTGCATCCTGTGCACATATTGGACAGGAAAAGAAAACAGCTCCGGAATCAAGCTATAGAGCTTGTAAAGGTCCAGTGGACCTAGTACGGTCCTGAGGACGCGACATGGGAGCATGAAGATGTTATGTGGGCAGAGTACTCACATCTTTTTGAAAATTTTTGAAAATCTTGCAGATGCTGTATAAAGTTGCACTAAGGACAGTGCAAAAATAAGGGGAGGGGGATTGTAGTGTCCCCAAGGCCGAGCCCCATTGTAAACCAAGTTCTGAAAGGAATTGTGATTATTTTTTATAGGCTAGTGAGCCAAGTTCTTATAAGATGGAGACTTATGTGTTTGTTAGGCCAGGGAGCCTAAGTGTTGAAGGCCAGGAGCATGTTGTTGTACTTGTATGTATGCAGAACATTTAATAAAATATAAACACCACCAGGTGCAGATCGACCAAGATGAATGAGTGAAGGGGGACTGAGCATCCATAGAGTGGGCAAGGAATTAGGGGCTGGAAGGTGGGAAAGGGGCTAAGTGTTGAGCCTGGGGGCTAAGCCTAGGGGGCTTAAGCCTGGGAATAATATTTTAATATTATTCCAAAAGATATGTGCATTATATGTTTTAACCTAAGTCCTTTTGGAAGGACATGTGATTTTCCAAATGATGGGAGGAACGCATGCTAAAGGAACGCATGCAGTTGCATGGGTGACAAGTGTCAACCCCGACGCATGCAATAAAAGGCTGAGATGAGCCGTGTTGGGGGTTCCTCCTCCTTCATTCAACCCTGGACTGTTCTGAGCGTGAACCGTGTGACCTCTGCAAGAGACCCTCGTGCAATTCTGAAATGGGGAAAAAGCCTATGTTTGTCTCTGCAAATCCGTCTACACCCTCTATTCTGAGAGCCGAGAAGACTGTGTTCACTTTTTGAAAATCCCGGTTCATCCTCCCCGTTCTGCACTAGAGAGTCTGTGTAATTCCCTGCAGAAATTGCTTGTCACGCAATTCCGAGAATCAACATCGTGAGACCTTTCCGCCATTGCTGAGCTTGTTTGAGAATTTTGAGTCTGTATTCTCGGTTGACTGTAGTGGTCATGCAAGGATGGATTGCGCATGATTTGTTGTCTAGTACAGGTGGTAATTGAGCCTGTGTATGCCCTTGCTCCAGGAGAGGGAGGTGGCTGTGGTTAGAAGAGGCGGGTTGTCAAGCCTGCGAGCAACTCCTTCCAGGTGAGAGAGTTTGTTGGGAAGTGGTTCCCTCTAGAGAGTGTCCAGCACCAGCTTCAGGCTCTGAGACTTCCTGATCCGGCCTGTTGCCGAGACCCAGCGAGGGAGGTTAGCACCGATGGACTGTGCTTGTGAAGGT
>JZKD02S2444168.1:0-10380 GCA_000966675.3 Picea glauca | reverse complement strand
CCTAGGGGCTTAAGCCTTGGGAATAATATTTTATTATTATTCCAAAGAACATGTGCATTTTATGTTTTATTTTTATCCTAAGTTCCTGACCAAGGGAAGGTGATGTGTGCTGGTGGAAAGCATGCAGTGTCCAGGGCGACAAGTGTCGATCCTGGTGCATGCGAATAAAACGGTCAGGGTGGACCGTGAGGGGGTTCTTTCTCCCATTCGATCGGACTGCCTGAGCGTGTACGGGCTCTGAGCAGTACGACTGACTCGAGTTCTGCAGAGAACCTTTGTGCATCCCTGTGATCCGAAAAGTCTGTGTCTGGCTCTGAGAAAACCCGTGTATACCTCCGTATTGAACCAGAAGCTTGTGATTGATTTCGAAAGAGCCGAATTCACCCCTGTTTTGAAAGCCGAGAAGCCTGTGTTCGTTTCTAAAAAGGCCGGGTTCACCCTCTCCATTCTGAGCCGTGGAACCCGTGTCATTCCCTGCGTGGATTGTTTGTCACATGTTCCCGAGAACCAACCCTGTGAGACCTTGCGCCATTGCTAAGCCTATTTGGGAAGCACGTGTTTGTTTTTCCGGTTGGCTGTGGTGGCCATGCAGANAGGGAGGTTAGCACCGATGGACTGTGCTTGTGAAGGTGTATACTCCTGGGCGGAACATGCATGTGGGGAATGAGAGTCTGGTAGTAGTGGGCGTAAGATGGCATCTTGGGAAGAACCCTTCTAGATTGTATGTGTTGTTTTCCCTATAACCTCAGCCTAGCCTAGGATTCCTTGTCTTGGGGTGGAGCTTAGTCCCAGCTCGGGGGTGACCCACTACTGAGCTGATGAGCAGTGTGGTCTAAGGCTGAGAGGTTCGTGGAAGGCCTGCACTTGGTTGGTGGAATCTACCATTGATAAAGATAAGTATCTGATTATGATTTAATCATGTTTTGCATGATTGTGCTGCTTATGTATCATGTTTTTTGCTGTGTATATGAATTAATATGAAAATCTAATTGCTTGCTGATTATGGCAGTAATTCATATGAATACTCTATGTTGAATGTGTTTATTGTTTAAATGCATGTGGGTTAAATAACATCTGTATGAGTTATGTACAAAGTGGTGTTATAGTCTTCTTTTAAGAGCGATTAAACCTTAGTAGCAGAAAAGGTGCGCTACAACTCTTCTTTCCCTCAACAGGAGGCAGAAATCGGGATCAAAGGCGCTAGCATAAGTGATCTTTGCAGAGGCTTCGGAGGGATTTATCTCAGAAGGGATTTTATTGTACATTTTATTGAATCTCTTGGAGAAGTCAGAGACAAACTCCCCTTCTTTTCTCTTCAAAGACCCAAACTATGTCATGTAATACATGAAGTCTTTTTTATCTCCCCACTGTCTCAAAAAGGCACTATCCAAAGCTTCGATCCCATCGATAGATCCAGGAGGCAGGGCCTTGAACCATTTTCTAGCCTCACCTTGAAGACTATGGACAAAAATACTCATCCACACATCTACATGCATGATAACATTATCATCTGTAAAACTATAAAAGGCTTCTAGGTGTTCTTCTGTAGTTATGTCCCCCTCACTTGTAAACTTGGGCAGTTGCTTGAGGTAACCATCTGCTGGGAGGGCATTGAGAGGCTGAGGTAACACAAGGGGAGCATACCTAGTGGCTATAATAGCCTCCATTCTGGTCATCGGGGGATTTTCTCCCGCCATAGGAATATTATGTGGAGGAGGACTCAGAGGAGAAGGAGGAGGAGCTTGAAAAGGGGATACTGGGGATGAGCTTCTAAGGGGAGTGGGAAACAGTAGGGGATTTAAGGAGAAGGATAGCGAGCTTAAGCCGACGGATGCTTCTCTTTGTGTAGAAGCGACAACAATAACAAGAGGAGGAGCGATAGAGCTAGGAGTGCGGAAATCTTTTGTGGTCCTGGGTCTGCGCCAAGGTACAACTTCAGGGGAGAGGGGAGTGACGAGGATTTCTCCCTCCAATCCCAGACCAGGGGGGGAAACCTCAACAGGAACACTCCTGAAATTCAGGAAACGGGAAACTTCAGAAAGCGGTCTGCTAAGAAACTGAGGAGGAGCAAATGGATTTCCTATAGAAGGAGATGGCGGATTACCTGGTTTGGCGGTGACAGATTCTCCTTCAGAGGCCTTTCCTTTTTCGAGAACCACCTCTGGATCAGTTTCAAGTGTAGCTAGAGGAAGTTGTGGATGGGACCGCGTGTGCCTACCTCTGAAAGCCACAATTGATACAACAGGTTCGCCACAGTGGAGTCATCACAATGGAGTCGCCAGGTGCACAATAGCCATATTTGAAGGCTATGATACCTGATGCACCCTCAGAATTAGAGGCTCAATTTCATTCAATCTCGGGGAAAATTTTCAACTTCATCCCCGACAACGGCGCCATAAATGTTGGCTATGGAAGTCACTCCTGGATTGCAGCAGGAGAAGAGCCCGACGCCCATGAGTTTATGTCACTATTTTTTTATAAAAGAGGTGATCGAATGGAAGTTAACTCAAAACAACATTGTTCTAACTCCAAAAATAGGTCGGGCATGCATGGGCGCATGAGGTCTTAGATAAACTCCAGACAGTGAGTTGTAGTAAGGGTGAGTAGGGGGAAGACTTGTATCAGAGAGATGCAAAGGTCTGTCGTGAACATCAAATTCCTAACAGACTGTGGGAGAAGGCATCTAAACACAAGATCTTCTTACATTCAAACATAGAAAACTAGAGAATACAATAATGCCACAATAAATCCTTTATCACAACATAATTTCCATAATTCATGTGAATCAGTCGATCACGAACTCTCTTAGTATGAGATGGAAACTTAGATTGGGTAATAAGGAATGTCTGTCATTAAACAAGAAATCTTACATACAGATGCATAACCAGAGCACTAGAGTGTCTGTTAAAACTTTACAATCGGGAGCTTCTCTCTACCATCGATACCTTTAAAAATATCAAAACTAAGTATATATACTCAAAAAATTTCCCAACAGAGGCCTACTAGACTTTTGGGAGGAGGAGTCTCTTCAATCAAATCTATCTTGCACTTCTCTATCATACACCACCTTAATTCTGCATGGCTCGTGCCAGAGGGTAGCTGAGCCCTTAAATGCTGAATTAGTGTGCACAGGATTCCCTGGAGAGTCGAGGAATCGGCATGGCTTCCATGGAAGAAACTAGTACAGAGGACTATCTCGGGCAGGCTTTTAGTCGGGACATCCATACCTTGCAATTAATGCATGAGGCGAGGTTTCAACCACCATCCCTCTTCTTCATTCATTTCAAGAAGGTATCGAGATTTAGAGCACGTCGAACCAGCATCTGGAGAATGCAATGCCCCCCTTCTAAAATTCAACTCAGTGCTTCTGAGCCCTGTCCTGCCAAATGATAAACATTAGCGCTCTTCCTTTATGCCTGCTCCTTTGCGACCATGCGCAAAAACCATGGGCCTGATTTTGGGCGCTTTCAACGTTTTGGGATTCGAGGTTTCGAGATGTGAAATGATGAGAAGCACTTACCCCTCGAACTCCCGAATGTCGACATGGCATAGATGTGCACCGCGTGTCCTTAAGATGAGTGGCCGAGGCAGCATTCGCTATTTAAAAGGGAGGTCGCCTTCATTCATAGACTTGCTTGACGTGACCTGGCGCTAGGACTGAGGGCTCAGCTCCAAGGGAGCTTTCGACATTTCGCCGATCGACGATTTCAGCTGTAATGAATGGGAGGCTCTTTGTCTCCCGAAACACCGATCCCCAATGTGCTGACTGGCTGCCACCTGTCCCAATTGGATCGGATGACCCAGATTTATCTTGAAATATTGGAGCTATCTTTTGTGTTAAATCCCGGGCAACTTGGCACCCCCAAAATCCCGATGACCGTCGATTAGCTTTGTAGATGAATCTCAGCTATTGACCACAAAACTTCACCCGCTCGCTTGAATCGTAACCAGGAAAGAGGTTCTCCCATGCTACGCTTGGGCGCTTCCCGTGCAACTTGCAGACTTGGGTACCTTCATGCCCATGACGAAAAATGTTTCTAACATTAGGCTCCATTGGGGATAGAGTTGTCCTTGTGATGCTCTAAGAAATCATTCTGCAGCTTCAGCGCCTTGCTATTGGGCTATGGAGTCATTTACTAAGCCAAAAATATGAAAACGAAAATGATTAGAGAACCAAAGGAGAATATTTACAAACAAAGGAGCCATCTAAGGCTCAAACAAAACATTTCTTTAGAAAATGCCCATTTACTGGGCTATTGAAAACCTCTTCACCCTCCAGATCTTGCAACCTGTACATGTTGTTTGAGAAAACCTTAGAGATTTTGAAGGGGCCGATCCAGAGGGCGTCAAACTTGCTGTGTTTTCCCTTATCCTGTCTGGGTGCATCCCACTTAAGTACCAAATCCCCAATCTCAAACTCCTTCTTCTTGACCTTCCTGTCAAAAGCCTGTTTGACCCTTTGCTGATGACCATGAGCTGCGTCCCTCGCCTGTTCCTTGATCTGTTGTACTTCCATTATTTGATGAATTCTTCTGATCATATGATCCAGCTCCCCTTCATAATATTGAAAGAACTTCGCCACAGGTAAGGCGAGATGAGTAGGAAAAACCGCCTCTGCTCTGTAGACCAGCTGAAAAGGCGAGGTGCCCAGGGATTTCTTCATTGTCACTCGATCAACCCATAGAGAAAATTTCAACTTTGAATCCCAGGCCCTTTTGTTGTCCTCCAATAGTCTTTTGTTGATCCTTATCAGGATTTTGTTCGAAGACTCTGCTAAACCATTTCCCTGGGGATATTAGGGGGTGGAGTGAATTAGCAAGATCTGGAATTGCTCACAAAACTTAATTAGAGGCTCAGACTTGAAAGAAGCAACATTGTCAGTAATGATTCTGCTGGGATAGCCACATTTGGCTATGATATCTTCCAGGAAGCTAATAATTACTTTGTGCGATATGCTTCTGGTGGGGACAACTTCTATCCACTTGGTGAAATAATCTATTGCAGTCAGGATCCATCTGTGTTGGCCACTTGAGGGACGATGGATTTCCCCGATGAAGTCTAGCCCCCACTATTGAAAAGGTGTTGAAGCTACTATAGGCTTTAGTGGTAGTGGTCTAAGCTGCTGCTTTCCAGAGAACTTTTGGCATTTGATGCAGGCCCTGATTTCTCTTCCGACATCAACGAATAAAGTGGGCCAGTAATATCGAGCCCTGAGGATTTTGTGAGATGTGGTCTTCTAGAAATGATGCCCCCCACAAAGGCCTCTATGGAAATCAAACATAACTTTTTGGGCTTCTGGTGGGTTCAAACATTTCAGCAGCACCCCTAGAGGGTCTCTCTAGTACAATACTTGCCCAATGAGGCAATATCTAACTGCCTTGAGCTTTAAATCTCTTGCCTTACTTTTACCCATTCCATTCGGGGGCCTCAACTCAAGCAGAAAGTACAAAATGTCACAATACCAGGCACATTCTTCCAATGATAAGCCGCCCTGAGAGCATTGGCTGGGCAACTCATCTTGCTAAGTTCCTGAGCAAGTATTAATGAAACTAACCCCCAAGGCTTCGCAATTGAATTCAGCCAGTAGCTTGGCTAAACCTTGCTCCTTAACCAACTTGGTGGGATTTATCTCCAAGTCAAATTCCAGGATTCTAGCGATCCATCGGCCTCTTCTCCCATCTATATCGGGTTGTACAAGGATGTCCTTCACAGAAGCTGAAGGAATGTATGCGGTTACCTTTGAGTGCAAGACATAGACTCTGAAAGATTTGAGAGCTTTCACCAGGGCATAGGCCTGCTTCTCCATGATTTCATACCTAATCTTTGCATCTCTTAATGCCTTGCTGAATAAGGCAATGGGTTGTTCTCGCCCTTCCTCATTTTTCTGCAATAACACCGTTGTTACCGTATCGAAAGAAGCAAAAGAGAAAACTAGGAAGGCTTTGGAATAATTAGGACTAATCAGCACAAGTGCCTCAGTTAGTGCCCTTTTTATCTGGACAAAAGATTCCCTGGGTTTAGCGGTCCATTTCACTTCGTTTCCCTTTCTGAGCATGGCTGTGATGTGTTTCACTAGTTCAACAAAATTTGAGATGAATATCCTCAGAAAGTTAATCTTTCCTAAAAAGGCCTGGACTTCCTTTTTAGACCTGGGAAGTGACAGGGTTTGAATTGCCTCCACTCTGCTGGGATCAATTCTCACTCCTTCCGCTAATACTATATGGCCTAACAGCTTGCCCTTTATCATAGCAAACAAGGATTTCTTGGGATTTAGGGAAAGACCAAACCTCTGACACTTCGAGAAAACTTTCCTTAAGTGATGGCAGTGCTCTTTATTAGACCTGGAGAAGACTGTGATGTCGTCTAGGTAGATCAATACAAACTGGTCCTTCTCCTTGATGAAGGCTATATCCATGGCTCGCTGAAATGTTGCTCCTGCATTCATTAGTCCAAATGGCATTTTGGCATAAATGAATGTGCCCCAAGGAGTGGTGAAGGTTGTCTTTTCCTTGTCCTCAGGCATGACCGATATCTGATTATAGCCAGAAAACCCATCGATCATGTATATCCTGGATGCACCAGTTACCCTTTGCAGTATGTGTTCCATCTTAGGTAGGGGGTAATTGTCTTTCTTTGAGCTCCTGTTCAGGGTCCTGAAATTGACACAGAGCCTGATTTCTCCACTTTGCTTCCTCACCGGGACCAAATTGGCTACCCATTTGGAACATCTCAAGGGGACAATGATTTGGGCATCTAGCAATTTCTTTACTTCTTTCTCCATGACAGGTAACAACATGGGATTTATCTACCTTAGCTTCTCCCTAAATGTCCTAGCCTCTTCCTTCAGTGAGATCTTGTGCTCAATGACATATGTGTCATAAGTCTTGAGGTCTTTGTAGGTCCATGCAAACACATCAGTGAATTCCTTTAATAATTCAGTATACTCCATCTTCTGTTCATTGGTTAGGGTCCTTGATAATTTAACCAACTTAGGCTCCTCCTGTGTGCCAATGTTGCATTCGGTTGTATCAACATCTTTATTTGAGACCTTACCCTTTACTTCCACATCATTCCCATCAAACAGTGTTTCTAAAGGGACTAGTCCCCTCGGAATGTGATTGCTAGGCAGCTGAATGATCTAGTGATTAGAGATTTCATTTAAAAACACCTCAGGGTGAGGGTCACCTTTCGAGTCGGGATCTTGATCAATGTGCAACGCAGAAAATTCATCAACTGATTGGAGAATTTTTTTTGATTTCCATATCATCCTCGAATACCTTCCAATGCTTGACATTGTCCGGTACAAAGGGCCTATATTTTATTTTAACCTTGTTTTTGACCATAGGCGACAGAGGAATGTTGAGCAAACTAGCTGAGATAGATAAATAATCGGCTGAAGTATTTTCCCCCCTCTGAATGAAAGAAATGTTAAAAGCCAAGAAGAAATTATCCCATACTTCATTTCTGTAATTTCTGAGCTGGGGATTATTAGCATGATAGGTGCTTCTGACTTGCTGGATAATCAACTCAACATCTCCAAATATTGCTATCTCTTTAATTCCCATTTCCTTTGCAGCCCTCATACCTAGAACAAGAGCTTCATACTCTGCCACATTGTTGGTGGTTTCGAATTCCAGCTTGTATGACAGGGATATGGTCTCTTGACAAGGTGATATGAAGACCACTCCAACACTAGCGCCTTTGCTAGAAGAAGCTCCATCAAAAAACATCTTCCAAACAGAGGGGTTTGGAGGGGGAATCGGATAATGAAGAATGGGCTTCTTTTTGACTTGGAAAGGGTCTTCAGGAGCATCAGTGAGCTGCAATAAACTAGACCCCAAATCAGTGTCAAGTGCAAAGATGGGTTGATTGGTGGGATTTGCCTCATCACTAACAATGTAGCCCAACTGAGCTTCTCTATATAGCCTCCTTTGTTCCCCTCCGAAGACCGGAATGGTGGCATACGTGAGGTCCATCTGTAATGTTCCTCCAAGCTTCTTTATCCAAGATCTAGACAACCGCATGCTTCGATGAGCTATAAATTGGAGTGTTTGTAAATGGGCATATGCCTATCAGACCTAGAAAGGCACGCAGAGTGGTAATTTTCATGAGTTGTAACTTGGAGTGTTTGTAAATGGGCATATGTCTATAAGACCTAGAAAGGCACACAGAGTGGTAATTTCCATGCGTTGTAACTTGGAGTGTTTGTAAATGGGCATATGTCTATAAGACCTAGAAAGGCAGGCAGAGTTGTAATTTCCATGCGCTGTAACTTGGAGTGTTTGAAAATGGAGTGTTTGTAAATGGGCATATGTCTATAAGACGTACTATAACTTGGAGTGTTTGTAAATGGGCATATATCTATAAGACGTATTGTAACATGGAGTGTTTTTATATGGACATATGTATAATACCTAGAAAGGCACGCAGAGTGGTAATTTCCATGCATTGTAACTTGGAGTGTTTGTAAACGGGCATATGTCTATAAGACCTAGAAAGGCACGTAGTGGTAATTTCCATGCGCTGTAAATTAGAGTGTTTGTAAACAGGCATATGTCTATAAGACTTAGAAAGGCATGCAGAGTGGTAGTTTCCATGCACTGTAAATTGGAGTGTTTTCAAATGGGCATATGTATATAGGACCTAGAAAGGCACACAAAGTGGTAATTTCCATGCATGTTTGTAAATAGGCATATGTCTATAAGACCTAGAAAGGCACAGAGTGGTAATTTCCATGCGCTGTAACTTGGAGTGTTTGTAAACGTGCATATGTCTATAAGACTCAGAAAGACACGTGGAGTGTTAATTTCAATGCGTTGTAACTTGGAGTGTTTGTAAACGGGCATATGTCTATAAGACCTAGAAAGGCACGCATAGTGGTAATTTCCATGCATGTTTGTAAAGGGGCATATGTGTATAAGACCTAGAAAGGCACAGAGTGGTAATTTCCATGCGTTGTAAGTTGGAGTCTTTGTAAATGGGCATATGTCTATAAGACCTAGAAAGGCACGCGGAGTGTTAATTTCCATGCGCTATAAATTGGAGTGTTTATAAATGGGCATATGTCTATAAGACCTACGAAGGCACGAAGATTGGTAATTTCCAAGCGCTGTAACTTGGAGTGTTTGTAAACGGGCATATGTCTATAAGAACTAAAAAGGAACATGGAGTGGTAATTTCCAAGTGCTAAAACTTGGAGTTTTTGTAAACGGGCATATGTCTATCATACCTAGAAAGGCACGTGTAGTGGTAATTTCCATGTGCTGAAACTTGGAGTGTTTTAAACGGGAATGTTTCTATAAGACCTAGAAAGGCACGGAGAGTAGTAATTTTCATGCACTGTAACTTGGAGTGTTTGTAAACAGGCATGTGTCTATAAGACCTAGAAAGGCATGCAAAGTGGTAATTTCCATGCACCGTAACTTGGAGTGTTTGTAAATGGGCATGTGTCTATAAGACCTAGAAAGGCATGCAGAGTGGTAATTTCCATGCGATGTAACTTGGAGTGTTTGTAAATGGGCATATGCTTATAATACCTAGAAAGGCACGCAGAGTGGTAATTTCCATGCACTGTAACTTGGAGTGTTTGCAAACATGCATATTTCTATATGACATAGAAAGGCACGTGGAGTGGTAATTTCCATGCGTTGTAACTTGGAGCATTTGTAAATGGGCATATGAATATAGGACCTAGAAAGGCATATGGAGTGGTAATTTCCATGCGCTGTAACTTGGAGTGTTTGGAAAGGGGAAAATGTCTATAAGACCTAGAAAGGCACGCAGAGTTGTAATTTCCATCTGTTGTAACTTGGAGTGTTTGTAAATGGGCATATGCCTATAAGACCTAGAAAGGCACGCGGAGTGGTAAGTTCCAAGCGTTGTAACTTGGAGTGTTTGTAAATGGGCATATGCCTATAAGACCCAGAAAGGCACGCAGAGTGGTAATTTCCATGCAGTGTAAGTTGGAGTGTTTGTAAATGGGCATATGCCTAGAAGACCTAGAAAGGCACGTGGAGTGGTAATTTCCATCTGTTGTAACTTGGAGTGTTTGTAAATGGGCATATGTCTATAAGACCTAAAAAGGCACGCAGAGTGGTAATTTCCATGCACTGTAACTTGGAGAGTTTGTAAATGGGCATATGTATAAGACCTAGAAAGGCACGTGGAGTGGTAATTTCCATGCGCTATAACTTGGTGTGTTTGTAAACGGGCATATGTCTATAAGACCTAGAAAGGAACATAGTGGTAATTTCCATGCACTGTAGCTTGGAGTGTTTGTAAATGGGCATAAGCCTATATGACCTATAAAGGCACGCTGAGTGATAATTTCCATGCACTGTAACTTGGAGTGTTTTTAAATGGGCATATGCCTATAAAACC
>JZKD02S2444157.1:4428-17371 GCA_000966675.3 Picea glauca | reverse complement strand
GAGGACACACTAAGTGAGCAGGACTTAGCTCATGTTTGCAAGTGTGTATAAGGACGGCAACAGACCCCCTACACCCTTGGACCAAGTTTCAGCTCAATTCGACAAGTTTTGCTAGATCATTGTCCATGACGAGTCCAACTCAATCAAAAGTAAACAAATAATTGGCTAAGATAAAAAGCCAAAAATTGTAAAAGTGTCTAATGTCAAGAAAATAAGTGGGGAAATGTTTTCTATTGTATTTCCTAAGTTGGAAAAGTAAAAATCCACTTAGAAGAACCCTAACTCCCTACCAAAACCCTAAAAGTGTCTCTTCCTTAACTTGTTCTCTCTCTCTTGGATGGGTGACACTTGTAACTCATCCAAGAGGGGTCTCTCCTCTCTCTCTCTCATACAAAAGGAAGCCCTCCTCATTTTCACATCTATTCTCACAGCAACTCTATTATGCCAAAATCTCTCACATCTCTCTCCCATCTCTCTCTCATTCTCTCCCATTTTCTCTCATGATTCTTGGTGCCATTGGGCAATCTTTTCTTGGTTAATAAAATAGAAGCTTTGGAGGATCTTTTGTATCTCTTCAAGTATTCTTGGAGCCATTAGATGGTTTTGTTTATGAGGTAATATTGCTGCAATTATTTTGTAGTATTTCCTTACTTGCATTATTTCACTTGGAGACCCAAGCAAAGTATTTTGTTTGGCATAGATTAGTAGCAGTATTACTATTAATCTTTGTGGGTTATTTCTAGTAGGTTTGGAAAGTATTTTGCAATCTATTAGGATATGCTCACCTTCTTGTTGTATCTTGTAGCAAAGATTTACAAAATTTGCAGGTTACCAAAGGTTTGGAGGAGTGGATTTCAGATCTGGAAATTCATTTTTAAGTCATCTTAAGCTTCTTACATTTTCTGTTTTCATTTCCAGCCATATATCTATCAATGTCTATCATTATTCTTATCTAAAATTGCAATCCAATCTCACCTTTCAATTTCATATTTTTATAAAATAATTTTTGTTTATTATGCTAATATAAAACCACTTGTTTCAAGTCATTCTTAGTAGTTTAAGGAGAATTTCTGCACTTTTTTTGCTCTAAAAGACTCAAGGAAGCATCCAAGAGTTGTGGTGCCAAACCCTCTTCTCTATTCTCATTCTCTAAGCATTGTAAGCAGCCCAAGAGAGTCTTTTGGGCTTGCATTTTTTATCTCATTTTTCAAATCTGTAAATTGTAATGTAGTTGTAGCATATCGCCCACACCTTGCATAGTGTTTGGCTTTGCCATACATGCAATATCGTGAAGGCTAGCTTAAAAGTGAAATTTTTGTTTTTGATTAATATTGTTGCCCCACTTCTCCTACAAAGAGAAGGTTGAGTGGCTAGGTTAGTTTGTTTTATTTCATTTAAGTTTATTTTCTTTCACCCACCTTGGCACAAAATCGATAGGCTTGTCCTCTACATTGTGCCATAGTTGTGAGGTTGCTATTTAATTTCAAGTTATTTCATTCATTTAATTACGCCCACACCTTGCATTGTGTTTGGCTTTGCCAACCTTGCAATATCGTTAAGGCTAGTTTAAGTTCATTTTTGCAAAGTAATCGAATTGGTGCCCCGCCTTCTGCCCCGTATTCCCTCCCCTTGTAACTTTGTAGATCTTGGGTAACTCAGAAAGGGCAAAGGACTAAGATACTTTATTTCTAGCTTGCATAAGATAATAATCTTGTTAAACACTTGTCCTAATTAATTATTTGGCGGGACTTGTACTTGGGCATAGGATTCTAGTATTTGAGTTGGTTTTGGTTGACTTGTCCTTGTGGGCTTTAGACTTTCTTCCTCATCCTCCTCTTGCCTCCCATCCTTTCCTTCATTCACCCTCCATCCATTCTTGCCCTCCAAGTTTTGTATTGTGACCCTTAGGGCCTTTGACCACTCGTTGTCTTTTCCCCCAAGGGTCACCCTGTTGAATTTTGGAATACTAGACTAACTGTAGTAAATAACTCGAATCTCAAGAAGATTAACCAAGCACAAATTACAAAACAGAATTATGGGATTGATCGTTTTTTCCATAGGCAATGTTCTTTCATTGCCACCCAACCATAGGCATCCTCAAGTGCCACCCCCGAGCAAAGCATAGTAGTTATCCCGGGAAACCCTTCTACACAAAGGGAGAAAACCCAACACCTTTTCTTATAGAGAAGATCCATGCCAAAGTCAAAATAACTAAGAACAAGTTGTATTCACTAGAGCAAACCAATAAGAAAGAATCCAGCAATACTTTTCTCAACAAGGAGAGAACTTAGCAATGTAAACCCTAGCCAGAGTGCTAGAGTACTAGTCCACCTCTAGCGCACCACCAAGACTGAGAGATATAGACTTGTGCCTTCCTTCCTTCAACAGTTGTAGTTGCAGCTGCAACTCTCTTCCAAACTTGCGCTATGATTATGTGACAGAATGTGTCAAATGAGAAGGGTGCCTCCCTTATTTATAGTGAAATGACCAGTGAAATTTTTCCAGTGGGGCCGACTTGTCCTTTCTGGAAAATATATATTTACTTTATCTTTTCTAGCAGGCCGACTTGACTTCTAGAGCAATAGATTTCTTATGGGGCTTATTTAATTATTTTAATGGTTATCCTTTGACGTCTTGGTATCTTCTCCTATAAGAAAGGTTGTGTCGGAGGTGAATACCTCCCGCAGCTACCAGAAACATCAACACTCTTCTTAGCCAAGGAGGTATTCTCCATGATGTTTTTCCTCTGGTTCTCATAGCCTCGCAGGCTATGCCATGGTCCTCCGACCATGCCATGGTCACGCAGACCATGCTACTGGTAGCATCATCACGTTGCACATGGCTACACCCAATGTGGACTTTTTCTAAGGCCTCATCACCACTAGAATATACTAGGACCTACTCGCCCATAGTGTGGCACTAGGACCTACTCGCCCGTAGTGCATCATCAAGGACTTACTCGCCCATGACGTGTCCACTTGGTCAACTCCCAAGGGACGTGTCCTCGTGGTCTACTCCCATGAGACGTTGGGTGCCACCCCAGGACAACTTGTCACTACTCTGACAAGTGTCATGCTCAACTCCGTCTCAGAGGAGCGTTCTCCAAGTCAACCCAGCCCGATATGGGGAGAAGATCAGGGGTGTCCCCACAGATCAATCCAGCCCATCCACCTGGGGAGAAGACCCGTCTCAGGTCAACCCAGTCCAGCACAACTGAGGAGAAGACTCATCTCAAGTCAACCCAGCTCAGTCCATCGGGGAGAAGATAGGCAGAAGGCACAACACACTCACAGATCAACCCAGCCCACTGCCCTGGGGAGAAGATCTGAAGAGTGTCCTCACAGGTCGACCTAGCCCACTACTCTGGGGAGAAGACCTGGACAAATATCTCAACCAAATGGATTACAATCCAAAGGTCCCTGAGCACCATCCCAATACAATGTATCAGTCCATAAATAAGTGTCATACTCAACTCAGTCCATCGAGGAGTATCGTCACAGAAGAATATCTCACGAAGCTGCAACCATCAATACTCCCTCTTAACGAGAGGGACATTTCTCTCCAAGTTTATCACGGAAGTACTCGAACTTCGACTTGGTAAGAGGCTCGGTGAGAACATCTGCAATCTACTCATCTATAGGAAGGTACTCCACTAGTACTGTCTTTCTCTGCACCATATCTTGAATGTAATGAATCACGATGGGATCCAATATCTCATCAGAAAATCTTGCAAGGAGCTTTTGAAGCCACACTGCTTCGCATACTGCCATACATATTGCAATATACTTGGCTTTTGTGGTACTCAAAGCCACAGAAGTTTGTTTCCTGCTACACCAGGAAACCACAGCAGATCCAAAAATTGAAGTAACACCCTAAGGTACTCTTCCTGTCAACTGCACTCCCTGGCCAATCTGAATTAGCATATCCCTACAGTCTCATGTGAACACTGGAAGCGTGTCTCAGGCCATATCCAACTATGTCTCGCAAATATCTCAACACATGCTTCGCAGCCACCCAATGTATCTGCCTCGACTAACTCATGAACTGGCTAAGTGCATTCACTGCATATCAAATATCCTATCTGGTGTTAAACAGATACATCAATGATCCAATCAGCTGCCAATGTAATTTCGGATCAATTAAGTCTGTATCGGAAGAAGACTCACTCAGATTATTCAGATTCATCACCATTGGTGTGGTCATGGATTTACAGTCCAATATCCCAAATCTCCTCAAGATCTCAACTGTGTACTTCCCCTGACTCGGGAAGATCTCATCAATTCTCTGTCACAGCTCAAGTCCCAAGAAGTAATGCATCATGCCAAGATCCTTCATATCAAATTCAGAGGCCAACTCATGCTTGCCAAGCAATGAGATGCTCTGCTCCGGTGAGAAATAAATCAACATACAGGATCAAAATCAGGGACTCACCATCAACAACCTTATAGTACAGGTTGGCATCAGCAACACTCTTACTGAAACCCAAACTCATCAGGTATCCATCAATCCTCGCATACCAAGCACGAGAACATGGGATTCCTTCCCATGCATCACGAAACCATCTGGCTGCTCGATATACACCTCTTCCTCAATCTCGCCATTGAGGAAAGTTGTCTTCACGTCCATCTGAAGTAATCTCCAACCCAAGGCTAAAGCAAGTGCAATAAACTTCTGAATGGAGGTATATCGAACAACATGAGCAAAGGTCTCATCATAGTCTATTCCCGCCACCTGAGAGAATCCTCTGACCACAAATCTCACTTTGTCCTTCTCGATGCTCCTGTCAGCTGCATGTTTTATCTTATAAATTCACTTGGAAGTCACCACAGACTTCCCTTTGGGTCTCGGAGCAATATCCCACACATCATTCTTCATGATGGAATGATACTCCTCCATCATGGCATCTCTCCATACTAACTGACTGGATGCCTCCTCATAACAAGAAGGCTCAATGATGTGGCTCATAGCTACACCATAGCTCTAGAATCTCTGAGGTCTCTTACTTTCTCTAAAAGTACCACGAGGAGTGCATATCTCTCTGCCTCCTACAGAGTCTGAATGATCCCAAGCCGGCCTCTGCCGGCCTACTGCAATATCTCTAAGACCATCAATAGGATGTACTGGATCAACAGGCTCAACTGTCTCCATGGGCTCAACTAGCTCCCTCTGAACTACTGAAGGGTGAGGGGGAGAAGACACCATCTCCTCCTGCATCTCACTGTCAATCTGCTTGTGAGATCCTCTAGATCTCCTTAAGGATACCTCCTTCTCAAAGAAAAACATCCTTGCACACCTCAATTTGTCTCTAACCTAGGATGTAGATCTGATATGCCTTTGACGATCCACGGTACCCAACAATTGTACCCTACCTGACTGAGAGGTCTAACTTCGTCCTTTTCTCCTTGGGTACGTGAATGTAACCAGGACACCCAAATATCCTGAAGTGTCCAACCTGTCACACTCACTTCCACTGTCTCATCCATGAGACCAGATCCACTCAAGGAAGCAACTGTCATAGCCCCACACAAATATGAATGCACAAAGTCCAAGATCACCTTGGATCTGCGGTCACTACTCGGAAAAGATTCCTTGGCATTCATGCCAAGAGCACAATCTCTGCAAATGCCATCATGCTCAATATGAAGCTCTGGAAGACTTGTCACCATCTTCCCCAAAGCAGGAAGAGCTCTATAATGCAAATGAGCAAGTCTCCTATGCCATAACCGGTTGAACTTTCAATCTGTACAAACTCTGGTCAAACTGCTTCATGTCTCAAACCAGAGATTATCCAATGAGTTGATTTCTACAATCGTCACTATAGCTTCATCTCAGAGATAACCTGCCCAGAACAAGAAAACAAGAACAACAACATTTTCATGGAAACCTCCATGGAATTTAGCAATATAACCTGCCCGGAATAGACAACAAAACAAGAATATCTCCTAGAGGGGAGATAAACAAATACATCTCTAGTATTATGTGGTTAGTATAATGATCATAACTCCAATAGATCAAAAACACAAGATCGCAATGGTGCCATAACAGCTAGAGGCGTATCAAAACAATCAAACCTGGAGGGTGCGTTGTTCCTTTGAATGCACTGGATCTGAGATCCCTCTAGATCTAAGTTGTTGCTTTTGACAGAAGTCCCTTCTCCTGCAAACACCCTCATGATAATGATATAAATTAACATATACAAGTACATACCTCCGGGAGCAGCGGCAAACAACAGCACCATCCGGCAGCAGCGGCAAACAACAGCACAATTTGGCAGTAGCAACAAACCCTAAAACTTCAAAGTGCTCCTACTTGCAATCTAAAGGTAGCAGGTGATGCACTGGACTAGAGCGCACCTGGCTGTGAAGAAAATAGGCCCAACGATCAAGGAAAAGTACTAAAACTAGCTTGACAGGAAAGGGGGTGGTCGTTGCAGTCACAATTGCAGTTGCAGAACTGCAGCAAGAAGGTAGTGGCTAGCAAAAGAGGTGCTAGAAAAGCTTGTGCAATGGCTTCTTCAGGAATAATTGTCTGATTCCATGTCGAATTTTTGAATACTAGACTAACTGTAGTAAATAAATCAGATCTCAAGAAGATTAACCAAGCACAAATTACAAAACAGAATTATGGGACTACTCGTTTTTCCATAGGCAATGCTCTTTCATTGCCACCCAACCATAGGCATCCTCAAGTGCCACCCCGAGAAGAGCATAGTACTTATCCTGGGAAACCCTTCTACACAAGGGGAGAAAACCCAACACCTTTTCTTATAAAGAAGATCCATGCCAAAGACAGAATAACCAAGAAAAAGCTCTATTCACTAGAGCAAACCAATAAGAAAGAATCCAACAATACTTATCTCAACAAGGAGAGAACTCAGCAATGTAAACCCTAGCCAGAGTGCTAGAGTACTAGTCCACCTCTAGCGCACCACCAAGACTGAGAGATATAGACTTGTGCCTTCCTTCCTTCAGCAGTTGCAGCTGTAGTTGCAACTCTCTTCCAAACTTGCACTATGATTATGTGAGAGTGTGTCAAATGAGAAGGGTGCCTCCCTTATTTATATTGAACTGACCAGTGAACTTTTTCCAATGGGGCCGACTTGTCCTTTCTGGAAAATATATATTTACTTTGTCTTTTTTGGCACGCCGACTTGACTTCTGGAGCAATAGATTTCTTATGGGGCTTCCTTAATTCTTTTAATGGTTATCCTTTGACGTCTTGGCATCTTCTCCTATAAGAAAGGTTGTTCGGAAGGTGAATACCTCCCACAGCTACCAAAAACATCAACACACCTGGTACTCTTCCTAAGGTGACAGTGGGTCGTGGTCCTGGTTTGTTGTCCATTGGTTGGGATCGTGAAGGACTCTACGCGATCTACAGTTTGTGCGGTAACAGGGGTCATAATAGTGATTCTGAAGAATATTGAGGAAACGATTTAAGTGTGCTTTTAGTGTGTTTCTTTAGTGTGCTTTACTAATCTGACGGTCACAATTACGCCCTGCACATGAGTGATTAGATGGTGCAATCATCTCCTTGATATTAACGACACTTGATTCATGGCCTAACACATGATTGGTCCATGATCTCTATTTAAAGACGATGGAGGGTCATTTGTTAATGATTGATTGTGAGAAATGCTCATGTAAACTAGTCTTCTTTACAATAATTAATTGCCTCAAGTGGCTGATATGGCTGAGGCTATGTATTGTTTCCCTCTTTGAGGGTTTTAACCAAGTAAACAGTAGTGTACTAATCTTTGATCTATGAGTGTGAGCATTTGTCTTAAGATGTTCGACTTGATACCACCTAAACATGCATGAGATTTTGAACACTTGAGTTAGAGGAGGAGGATTTCATTAACTCGGTTGAAGATCTTTCCTCCAAGGAGGTTCCTACAATTTTTTATGGATATTCTTCCATTGGAGAGTACCTTTTGGGCATTTTCACGTTATATGAGGCATGTTCTACATATTTGGAGGCATAGTTGGGGTTGTTGGCATATCATGCAAGACAAAATAGATGCATCTAGGAGGACATCTTGACCCATGGACACTATTTTCAACAGAAAAAGGGCTATTTTAGGAAGAGCGCACCATATCCAAAAGAAGTTTAATATATTTTGTGGCCATATTTGTGGAGGAAGAATGCTTATTGATGAAGCTGTCTTAGCTTCAAGGGAATTAATGAAGGCCATAAACCACTACTTGCACATGTCCTAGCTTCAAGGGACTTAATGAAGACCATCACTCGCTACTTGCAAATATACCAAGGACACATCACCTTTGGAAGTGTTTTATTGATATTTAAGATGATCAAAGGGTTCAAGTGGAGGATCGCTCTAGCTATGAAAATGACAAGAGGCAATGTGGACCATGTCTAATCCTTAAACCAATCAAAACAGGCCAATGCCCCCCTTGAAAGGATTTCTAGCACATTCTTTGAATACTTTATGGGTGAGTTAGTTAGGGATGAAGCCTATAAAAGGAGGGCTTGACTTCATTTGCAATTGGTGATTTCAGCTTAAGGAAAATCCTAGAATGTTTGTGGTGGCCGCTAAGAAGCATATACTAAGCAGATTTGGAGTTTGATCTATAATTTTCAGGGCTATAATATTAAAATAAGGTTGATATTCTATACTTAATTTGTTTCTTTTGTTGGGATATAGTATTTGGTTGTTTTTACCGGTCATATCTAGGGAAGAAGAGAATAGTGGTCATACTCATAGTGACCCATTATATGAAGATGAGGAAGGGTTTGAAGGGGATGAAGGTGGCAAAGCTTCAATGACATCCATGTGGAGATTTGTGACAAAACTTGAGGGGGGGAAAGGTGGTGGAACCACTAAATTTTTATGTCATCGTGATTGTCATCAAGGAAAACCTTATACTGGTTCATATACCCATGTGAAGAGGCATCTTTGTGGGGTAATGGAAAGTGATGACAATAAGAGAGCCATTCAGATCTCAATTATCCCTAAGATATAAAGAGAAGAAAGACAACAATACACCAAGATAAAGGAAGTTGCACAAAGAAAGCATGGTAAAAAACCAAAAGCTTCAATCCGATGCATCATCTAGATTTGGTGGCAACACATCACCATCTCCTCATGGTTCTTGAACCTTTGGATCTAGAAGAACAATAGTAGATTTCATTGATATCAGTGGTAGGCATGAAGAGGATGCAAAAGTGGTGTGGTTCTTGTATGTTTCTGGTATACCATCCAATGTACTTCACTCCCCCTATTGGCATGATATGGTTAAGGCCATCAACAAAGCCCCCAAAAGATACAAGAGCCCCGGTTATGACCAAGCTAGCACTGTGTTACTAGACAGGGAAAGAACAAAAATTCAAAGAGCTATGACACAATTTATAGATGAGTGGGGGATTATGGGGTATCCATTATATCTGACAATTAGAAAAATGTTAGAAACCAACATCTGATAAATGTTATTGGTGTTTCTCCTAGTGGTGCAATGTTTCTTGCAGCGCAAAACTCCTCCTCAATCATTGCATCTGCTCAAAACATTCCAGACCTCCTACTAAGAACAACTAATGATGTTAGTCCTTCTAATATGATTCAAGTAATCACTGATAATGTAGCAAATTGTAAGGGAGCAGGAAAAATCATTGAGTAGGTTCATCCACACATCTTTTGGTCTGGTTGTTTGGTGCACACCTTGAATCTTTAGATGCATGATATTGTCAAGCATAAAGAATGTGGATGGCTTAATGACTTGTACAAAAGGGGGAAGAAACTCATCAAATTTGTCACTGGGCATACAAGGGTCAATTACATTTATGGCACTCAATCTAGGTTGTATCTACTTAAGATTACAAGGACTAGATTTGCTAGCTATTTCCTCACCTTTAGGTGCCTATTGAAGGTGAGACAAGCTTTGGGTGCTATGGTGATCAGTGATGCATGCGATGACTTGAGCACTAATAGAGATGGTGCCAATGCAATGAATGAGATTGTTCTTGATAGTCATTTTTGGTCACATATTTGGTATGTTTTGCAATTCACCAAGTCAATTTATAACATGACTAAATTTTCAGATTCAGATCGACCAATCATTTGGCAGGTGTATGAGCAGATCAACAACATGCTAGTGTAGAATAAGGACATTGTTCAACCTAGAGATGTGAACTTGTATAATCATATTCATGTAGAGGTGGAGACATGGCGAGAAATGCTAAATATTCCACTATGAGCCTTAGCATATGTGCTTACACCTAAATACTATCATGTATCATGGCTTTCATCACAAGCACCTAGTGAAAGGAGTCAATGACTCATTTGAGAGTGGAGAAGAACTTTCACTTTGCATATTTGGCAAGGGAGAAAAGGATAGCAGCTAGAGAACATTTCAGGTTGCCATACACAGATCAATTATTCACCACAAGATACATAAACATATACTTGTATAAAAGGATACTTGAGGCACAATTGTTAGATGCAAGTAAAATCAAATTGTTTCACAATAAAGACTGAAATAAAATGTACGAAACATATGGCTTTGCAAGAGTATAAATGAGACCAGTGCCTTAAAAGTATTCGTGGGCAATGTAGATCGTGTGTTTTATTAAGGTTTATTGATGGTAGGTTAATGAGATAAATTTTATTTGCATGAAAAGTAAGTGTTTGTCTAAACTAGATTTGGCCCTTTAAAAAAGGTCCCTAAAGTGGAGGTTGAGCAATGGCGAAGATCCAACAGAAAGGTCCCTCTGATTTTACAATCAAGCTCAAGAAAATGTGGGGAGATCCGACAGGGAGAACCTACATCTCAAAGTTCCCGCCAGATATCCTCACAGGCTCTCTTACGTTTCCACTAAAGTGAAATTCTCTTTAGGATTTCCCTAGTTAGTCTATCACCACTAACCAGCCCAGCGCGTATGAAACTTACTCCCAGCAGATCGAGACTAGCTTGCAACTGGAAGGGTCAGGAACCGCACTGGGAGCTAAGGAGAGTTGTTTATTTTAAACCATAAAGCAAAGTACTGAAAAGGAAATGTTTTGTAATTACTAGAGTCTTCACTGATCAGCCTCTTGCGAGGAGCTGAGGAGACGGTTTATTTCCAACTTTGAAACTGCATGAAATTGAAACTAACTAGCAATTAGTATTCTACTTTGCAAAAATTAAATCTAATCTAAATTGTGGTTTATTTTAACCTTTAAAGATGATTGTGAGTTTATTTGAGCACTTAAATCAAAAGGAAAAACCTTGAAGCAAACTAAGACAAAGATCCAAAACGCAACACATCCCCCCTGGGGGAAAAGCAAAGTGAGGCCTCCTTTGGCTCACTGATTTTATTCTCTCGGTTACAATTTTCTCTTTGAAGAGTCTTGAGATCTCTTAAAATGAAATGTGGACCCTTATATATGGATCAGAAATGAAAAGAAATGTTTTTACAATGTTTTTCAACAATATAGGGTCACTTTGGGGGTCTTGGAAGCTTCAAATCTTCAAGATTTGGACAGCGTATCCCTTTAACTTTGCACAGACCTGCACAAAACAGCAAACAAAAGATAGCAACGGATGGCCAAAAACACATTAAGATGTCTTTGGTTATTAGTAGATAAAGCCCAAAAATTTCTAAGTAAATTTCTATGATAAACTAGCAAAAAGAAGTCTAAACTAGTTAAGAAAGAGACATTTTCTTAATGATATTATTCGTTATCCTAAAACAGAAAGTAATGACAATAAGAATGCTCAAATTTAGAATTTAAACTCTTAATAAATAAACTATCTGTAGCTTTTAAATTTCAGCAAAGAAAGAGAACCTAAAGATAATAAATAGCAAATTAGATCTAAGTAAATATTTCTTTAGAAAATGAGATCTAAACTACTTGCTTTTGAAGTATACAAAGTAAATAAGAGATTCAACCTTTAAACCAACAATCCTTTACTTTGTATGTAGTTAGAACAAGTAACCAAGAAGATATAGAATTTAAAGAGAAAAAGAGAGTAGAATTGTTTGATTCCTTGAAAGCCTTGGGCAATGGAGTCTCTTGCTTTGATGGAAAACGGAGGGACTATGTCATGCACCACAATCTTGAAGAATGAGGGGACAACAAGCTAGCTTAACCTCTCCTTCAAGTAATATATCTTGCACAACTTTAAACTTCTTGCAAAGGGGTTAAAAGCATTGGTGTCATACAATTTAGAAGCATGAAAGCATGAAAATTAAGCTAAATAAGCATGCAATCAAAACTATCTAGCATATATGAAACAATAGAAATAAGAAGCAAGCAAGCTTTCTATTTCTATCCTATTGGGAGATAGCTCCCCTTCCAAGGCCAAGATCTAACAACAATTGCAAAAAATTAATAAGAAAGCATATACCTCATATACAAAATTGACATAGATGATCCACACACATTTGCTTTACACCATGTAGTAGCCTCCAAAGCCTTTTATTCAAATGAGAATGATAATACAATTTACAATAACAAGCAATCAACCCAAACTCCAACTAGCTTGTACAATGGGATGATGCCTCAATATATAGCCAAAGGTGAAGATAGGGAAGATGAGGAGGGCGCACCACTTGGATGGATATCCCATGCCAAGTGTGGAGAGTGTCGATGCCACCTCTCCCATCTCTCGCCTAATTCGCCACCTTGCAGATTTGAGAAGATATGGGGGTGCCACCTCTCAAGAGGTTGGCTGCCCCTTTTGGGAATGCGCCACCTCTCAAGAGGTGTGCACCCTCTTATGGAGCACATGTTTTAAACCAAAACACATGTCTCATGCTTAGTCTTTGACCAATCGGAAGTGATCTATGGTTGCCACCTTCCCTTTTGGGGCTTTAACTCACCCAAAACATGTCTAAACCAATGCTGTAAATGTCGTGTCGGGGTAAGTGTCGGCGAGGGTGGGGTAGAGATCATGTCGGCGACATCGGCGGAAAATGTCGGAATATGTCGGAATATGTCGGCAAG
>JZKD02S2444135.1:0-27446 GCA_000966675.3 Picea glauca | reverse complement strand
TTATTACTAGAGAACAAACTTTATGGGGCCAAGGGCCCCTCGCTTGAGGTCTAAGGGTGAGACGATTGAGCTTCATGGTGCCCCAAAGGATGATGATGGGGGAGGCGGGTGAGGANTAAAACTAGAGTTCTATTGAAAGTATCATGGCTATGGCTACTAAAAACTATAATTTCAAAAAAATATTACTAGAGAACAAACTTTATGGGGCCAAGGGCCCCTCGCTTGAGGTCTAAGGGTGAGACGATTGAGCTTCATGGTGCCCCAAAGGATGATGATGGGGGAGGCGAGTGAGGATCTCTTGAACTATCAAGTGGAGGCCGTCGAGCTGAAGTTGGACTGTATTTTTCACGTCTTCTATGGTTTGAAGAATTTGGCCCATAAGCGTTTTGAGGTACTAATATATTTCGATTATCCTCCAATAACAAGTGTCCCTTCCCCTAGTGTCTCCAACATATGGAACCTAATGCATAATGATCTCTACTATTTTTGTGTCCCTATTCATCTCTAATTCCTCACTGACTGTGTCTTCCGCTTCCTCCAGAGCTCTCTGGAATCACTGAGGGGTGTTCGAATCATATTTTATGGCAGCGTTAAATGCCTCCTGTTCCTGGGAGACTTGACCCACATCTATAACCGGAAGGACACCCCTGCCTAGGGGCCATTGTGTCTCTGATGAGGGCCCAAATTGAAGGGTTTTACCAGATAGAGAGAGTATTTCCTAGGGATCCCTCACTATCGACGGAGGGAGACCAAAATGTTTGAGTGAGGCTCTCGAGCTGCAAAGCCGTCATCAAAATTTCACTAAGTGTCACGTTCCTATAGTGAGGAATGGGGATCATCATCTGGGGGGTTATGATAGGGGTGAGAGAGAGATTTGGGTGTCCTAAGGACACCCAATTACTCCCATTTATTTATGATTTCCCTTCGCCTTGTTGGCCATGCCTCGGGATTCCTCTTGAATCCTTTTCCACATGGGAGAAATGTCGATCGTTGCTTTGCTCATCCTTGGGATTGGATGCCTTCTTTATATGTCTTAGCTATTGTTTATGGGTATTGATGATGGTGTCCCACCTTCTCTTACTATCTGGATTTCCAGTGACATTGACATGTTTCCCTTAGTTCTGTTGTTGATCCTTTTGAGTGAGGCAGCGGAGGATCTCGAGGTCATCCTGTTGGATCACTCCCCCTGGTATCTCGGGAGAGTTCACTTGCATTAAATACTTCTCGAGGATTCTCAAGGCATTGTCTTATCGAAGAGATTCCTTGTGGGTAGCTTGAAGCCATACATTGTCCAATTTCTCAAGGGCCCAATGGGTTTTGAGTTGTTAGCACGTGGGAGAGGAGGAAAGAAATGTAGGGTAATTTACTAGCCCTCCTATGGCCTTGGGGATCTCCACTCTTTCTTTATTTCACCTTTTCTCTTCTACTGAGAGGGGGTGATCTTCTCTAGCAGGGAGGATCCATGTGGTGTATTCTTCCCCTTTTCTTATCTACTAACCTGTTTTCAAAGTTTGGGGTTATCTTAGGTGGTAGGTGCTGATGTGGATAGTCAACACATCACAATATTCCACCAGGCATTCGACAACTTGAAAAGTCAATTCCTACCTATCATTTGTTGGGATTTCTCCCAAATTATTTTTCTCTCGGCCCTTCTCTTCCTCGAAGTTGATCTTGTTGTAGCTGCTTCTTCTATCTTCCTGGGGGGTTTGGCACTGGATTGAGCATTCTTTGGCTCATTCTCCTAGAGGTAAAGGTATTGTTTTGCTATTGTGGCACGGGTTTGAGAGAAAAACCCCTCTTCTGATAGTTTACAAGGCTTGTCCCATGAGTCCTCCTTGATTATGAGGCTTCCATTAGTTATCCATTCTATGAGTTTATTTGTCGAGCGCTTCATGTGTCTGGGGATGATTACTAGCATGGAAGGCAACATAAGTTGAATGGATCTAGGATATCCTCTAGACACCATATTTTGGATGTTTTGGAAGTCGAGGATACTTGTTGAAATATTGTGAACATGTTGATCATGATCTAGGAGTTTCCTTCGATGATTAGCTTGTCATACCCTTATGCCTCGACTACATGGATCCCTTCTTCCAGTGCTTGGAGTTTCTCTACATTGTTGGTGTTTATCTCTATCTGAACCCCATATGTTCTCAAGATGCTTCCTTTGTTGGTTCAAAATAATCCTCCATACCCTACCTGTACTGGGTTTCCTTTTGAGGCCCCATCTAAGTTCATCTTGAAAAACCTTTCTAGGGGGGGTTTCCACTGAGAAGTCAAGGCTAGAGGGGTCGTTGGTGGTTTCTTTATGATGGAGGCTAGGCTGGAATTGAGGTTCATTCCTTATATTATTGATATCTCAAATGGGATGCCATGTAAGTTATTATCTATCCAGGGATGGGAAAAAATCATTTCTCGTATTGAAGTATGGACCTTGTTCTAGAGAACTTATGGAGGAAGGGTTTGGAGCTTGAAGACCCTGCAGTTGCAGTCCTTCTAGACTTCCTAGGTAAGAAAACCAGGTAAGAGGTTCCACGCTTTGTTGAAAATAGGGTTCTGTGTTATTTTTTATGGCCATTATTCTATCGTGTCCCTCATGGAGTTCATGTTGTAGCCTGAGCACAAAAAGAGGAGCACCTGGAAGGTTCAAAGACTTTTTGAATAGTTGTAGGTATTTAGGAGGTTCTTAATAGTTTCCTTGTGCATCTGCATAGAGGAAAACGAGAGGGGCCAGAAAAACCCCGTTTCTAGAGATTGTCTGAAGTGAGAGATTTGTTTAGGGATATTAGCCAAATAAAGGTTGATACTTTTGACCAGAGACTTTGTTTCCAAATCTTGAGCGAGATTTGGTCTTGAGGATTCTTGTTGTGTTTGGAAGCTATATTATAGGCTTGTTTCATTGTGAAATTTCCTAAAGAGTTGTTTCCCCATCTAAGTTTATCTTGCTTATCGGATCTATGGATTTTCCTTTTATTGTGTTTCTCTAAGAATCCCTCTATAATATTGTTTTATGTTTTTCGAGTCAAGTCCTAGTACGGGAGCCAATTCCTCCAGCGACTGTGAGTTTTTTCTTCCATCCAATATTGAGCAACCCTAATCTTATTTTGGGCTATCATTTCATCTTGAATTATGATATGAGAAGGTTGGCCTTCCAGTCTAGGAAGTTTTTTCTAATCACCCCCTAGAAAATATCATCCTCTCCATTGTTAATTTCCCAGAAGTAGTTTTATTGAACTAGGTTTCGATTTTTCCAAGCTACGTTCCAAAGGCTCGAGCTCGCAAGGGCATTGTTCATTCTAATGATCTGCCTAGTTTTCTGATTTTGGGAGTATTTGGTTTTCCAGAGGCTGGCCCATTGGGAATGGGGATTATTCAGATAACACCACCATATCTTGGCCCCCAAGGTTTGGGTAAGGATTTCTAGATCCCACAAGCCAAGGCCCCCTTTTAAATTTGGAATATAGGTTGTCTCCTATTATCCCCTAACCTAGGGATAACTAAGGAGATCATGTCTCAAGGCCCATAGGTCCTAGACATGGAGTACAGAGAGCTATATCAACTTGAGCCTGGCCCTTTAGGGCCCATCCTTCTTCTTCTTTAGCGCCTCCACCTTGTCAGCAACATCAACATCCATGCCATCGACCTAGTCCTTCAACAGTAGTGGGTCTTGCTCCATGAGGTAATGAGTCTGGGTACCATGATATGTGTCACTCTAATTCTAAAAACATTTGAATATGTACATTTAGTTCTTTTTACTTCTAATGTGTTCTTGGACCTTGTTATCGGACAAATCGGTAAGTGCGGACACAAACTAATCTCCCTAACTTCCACAGGAAGCTAGAAAAAAACAATACCGAATATAAACTTCACCTTAGACTTCATTTTCATATAAACTAGTTCAGAGAGGGACACACGACATACCTTTTAAATGACACTTGATCCTCACTAGTGTCGTCCTTGTCGCTCTATCTTTGGATTTCCAGGATGGTGAATCTATTTAAGAAGAAAAAACCAACAAAGAGAGACAACACAGATATATATATTCCAATGAATTCTATGAATAAGATCAAGGAGTTACACAATAAAATTCAAGACACCTTTATAGGGAATAAATGTATTTTTGCATTATATTAAAATGGAAAGTGGAGAATACAACCCATGCCTTGATGTTGCAAGGTCCCTTTCAATGGATCTTTGCTCCAACAAAAACACCTTTTCTCCAATGCCTTTGATGAAGAAGATCCACCATATGACTTAGATATCTAAAGAAAATCTATCTCAATTTTAATCTATAATTGAACTCTTCATGCATATACAAGACTTTGCAAACCTTAGCCTTTTCCATAAGGGATCTCTCTTTATATAGGGTGAAAGAGCGATGGATGAGGAGACTAGGATGATCCCACTAAATAAGAGAAGAAAGTAAGATCCAAACCAATCTGAGGCCACCTCATCTTCTAGAAGATTCCCTTCTAGAACATTCGTGAATTTTGAATTTTCCCTTGCATAGGCATCGTCGCACCCTATGCATAGGTAGCCTATGATGATCAAGCATCGTCGCACCCCAAGCATAGAGCATGGTGCAATGATCTTCGTTGTCATTGTTTTTTAGGAAGGAAAACCAAACCACTTTTCTCATCGAGAAAGTCTCTTTCAATTTTTTCAGGGAACATGGAAGTGAGTAATGCACATGTCATCAGTTGATCACTGGGGTGACCAAAATAATGTGTAACAGAATGCCCCCCAAAATATGAAGTTGGAACCTGTAATATCTGAAATACTTTGTAGAATGTGTGTGTCGAAAACAAGGAGCACATCGATCGAGAACCTACAAAAAATCAAGCTTTTGCATAATAATATACCATCCTCTAAGGTAGGCATTCCCGTACTCAGACTACAAGTGACTCTAATCATAAGTGTCAAGTGAGTCATGGCCACTAAACATACAATATGGATCCATGTCATCATGTTTTAGCATAACCATGAGAAATACATTGTAGATCTATTCTCTTTAAAGAATTCAAATTTGGACATAGCCACGAGACATACACAGTGGATATATGTGTCAGTACAAGCTTATGAACACTCCGTCTCAACCTAGACCGATATGATGAGATCCAACATCTTCATTTCCATTGTCTCTAAGTATGAATCTAACCATGGATTATAGGTGTTGAATTCGAACATGGTAGAAACCACTTGATTACCAGTCATTAATGAAAACCGTTAACCAATGTGAGGGAAATCACCATTGATGTCAATGATTCCCAAGGTACTCTAGTACAATCAAGAAAATGTGAATGAATGATTTTAATTCGAACACTCGATGGAGTCTTCCAATCAGGGGTCAATGATGTGAAACCACTGTTGAAAGCGAAGAGACCTAATGTGATTTCTAAGTCATGTTCCTAGATAATGAGTTGAAGTCGACAGGAAAAGACTCGTCATAAGAGGGTCTTAATGTATCCCCCATCAATGACATGAAATGTGTAACATATTTGAAGTATATCAGAGTATGAAGTGATTTGAAACTGACTCAGGGAAGGCCAACATGGTAGAAAATTTAGAATTGAAGATGGCTAACTTCATAGAAGGCTTTTTTAAGTTGGAATTCTCTTGAACATATGAATGACATGACCATTGTCTTGGCAACATTAACTCAAGGAGCACCCAATATATGAACTTGTGGATGGTCAAATGAGAGACAAATGGATTTCCCATCTTGGATACAGTGATGAAGAGGGGTGTCATGTTCAAGAGTGACTTTACTGCCACTAACACATATACATATACACATTTCTTTCCCAATTCCCTGCCACCATTTTTGGCGAGGACCTCTTTATTTTTACGTGAGCTTGAGGAGGATAACATTGGATTGTAATATAATCTCATCCTTTGGAAAATTCCCTCAGAGTCTGTTTAACGAACCCTAAGAAGGAGTGGTTGGATCCCATATGGGCCTTTCTATGCTTTCTTAATGAGTCCAAAGAAAGAAAACTCAGGGGTTTTTCATGTTTAGAGAGTCTAAAAAACACTTAAAGAGAACTCCATAATGTCATTTTTTCATAAGTTAGTTTGATGAGACCAAAAAAAGAGACAATCTACCACTCATTAGACATTTTCTTAAAATAGTTTTACGAACATGTAAAGAACAAGGTCTCTTGGCTATCTTTTCGTGTTTACGGAGCTTGAAAAGAGATTAAAGAATACTCCATAGGGTTTGTTTTTCGCGTTACCAATATGAGTTCAAAAAGGCGATAAAAGATTACTCAATTTCATTCTCATGGTTTCACGAGCATGAGAAAGAATTAAGACTATGCTCATGGTTTTTTCTAAAAAACCCTAAAAGCATATGTACATAAGAAAAACACACACAAAAAAGCAAAAAATGGTGGACCCCTGTCAAATGCCCCGTACTTAGATCTTTCAATCTATAATAGAAAACACTTTTCAAAGTTGGTTAGACTTTAGGGCATAGGTAAAATATGAAAAATACTTTAATTTTGCAATAAAATATGGTAAAAGGTAATAAAATAGGACAAAACAACCCATTTACCATTTCATTTTGCAATTTCACCCAAATAGTGCCCAAAACCCTCTTTTTCTTCCAAATTCTAAGTGTTAATTCTGGAGTGCCTCGTGGACCATTTCACAAACCAATTCTGTCAAAAAAGTAATCTCTTGCCCCTTTATCTTTACATGGTTTAAAATTTTATTTTTATTGTGTTGATTTTGAGTTTAGGTCGATTTTTTGGGGGTGCTTATGCTTTGAGATCATCGCAGGCCCATAGTATCGTGAACTGCGATGATCTCAAATAACAAAAGGGGACTCAAAGCCAAGGTGCAACGATGTCACTTTGCGTAAAATCAAAGCCCTGTGAAGACCACAAGTCAATTTTTGAAAAGAAAAAATGAGTTAGGAAAAATTCCAAGAATTGATTTTTTATGACTCTAGTAATCTTTTGATGTTACTTGGTAGGTTTTCCTCGGTCAAAATTGTCGAGAGGAGAGAGAGAGAGCATGAGGAAGAAGATTGATTTTCTGGGAATTACCCAAGCACATACATGACACTCTAGGAGTGTGGGTTACTCAAATTCTTCAAAATTCAGGGCATGAGATCCCAACTAAGATTGGTGGAGTATCTAGTCCACACGTGGGATGTAAATGAACAAGCCTTTCACAGATACATATACACATTTATTTCCCAATTCCCCACCACCATTTCTAGCGAGTACCTCTTTATTTTTACGCGAGTTTGAGGAGGATAACATATGAATGTAATATAATCTCATCCTTTGGACAAGTCCCTCAGAGTCTATTTAATGAACCCTAAGAAGGAGTGGTTTGATCCCATATGGGCCTTTCTGTGCTTTCTTAACGAGTCCAAAGAAAGAAAACTTAGGGGTTTTTCATGTTTAGAGAGTCTGAAAAACAATTAAAGAGAACTCCATAATGTCATTTTTTCATAAGTTAGTTTGATGATGCCGAAAAAAGAGACAGTCTACCGCTCATTAGACATTTTCTTAAAATAATTTTATGAACATGAAAAGAACAAGGTCTCTTGGCTATCTTTTTATGTTTAGGGAGCTTGAAAAGAGATTAAAGGATACTCCATAGGGTTTTTTTCTCGCGTTACCAATGCGAGTTCAAAAAAGAGATAAAAGATTACTCGATTGCATTCTCATGGTTTCACGAGCACGAGAAAGAATTAAGACTATGCTTATCATTTTTCCTAAAAAACCCTAAAAGCATCTGTACATGAGAAAAACACACACAAAAAAGCAAAAAATGGTGGACCCCTGTCAAACGCCCCATCCTTAGATCTTTCAATCTATAATAAAAAACAGTTTTCAAAGTTCGTTAGACTTTAGGGCATAGGTAAAATATGAAAAATAATTCAATTTTGCAATAAAATATGGTAAAAAGTAATAAATAGGTCAAAACAACCCATTTACCATTTCATTTTGCAATTTCACCCAAATAGTGCCCAAAACCCTCTTTTTCTTCCAAATTTCAAGTGTTAATTCTGGAGCACCCGGTGGACCATTTCGCAAACCGATTTCGTCAAAAGAGTAATCTCTTGCCCCTTTCTTTTTACATGGTTTAAAATTTTATTTTTATTGTCTTGATTTTGAGTTTAGGTCGATTTTTGGGGGGTACTTGTGTTTTGAGATTGTCACAGGCCCATAGTATCATGAAATACAACAATCTCAAATAACCAAAGGGGACTTAAAGCCAGGGTGCAACGATGTCGCTCTGCGTAAAATCAAAGCCCTGCGACGACCAGAACACAATTTTTGAAAAGAAAAAATGAGTTAGGAAAACTTCCAAGAATTGATTTTTTATGACTCTAGTAATATTTTGATGTTACTTGCCAGGTTTTCCTCGGTCAAAATTCCTGAGAGGAGAGAGCGATAGAATGGGGAAGAAGACTGATTTTCTGGGAATTACCCGAGCACATACATGACACTCTGAGAGTATGGGTTACTCAAATTCTTCAAAATTCAAGGCATGAGAGCCCAACTAAGATTGGTGGTGTATCTAGTCCACACGTGGGATGTAAATGAACAAGCCTTTCACAAATACATATACACATTTCTTTCCCAATTCCGCCCCACTATTTATGGCGAGTACCTCTTTATTTTTACGGGAGCTTGAGGAGGATATCACATGATTGTAATATAATCTCATACTTTGGACAAGTCCCTCGGAGTCTGTTTAATGAACCCTAAGAAGGAGTGGTTCGATCCCATATGGGCCTTTATATGCTTGCTTAACGAGTCCAAAGAAAGAAAACTGAGGGGTTTTTCATGTTTAGAGAGTCTGAAAAACACTTAAAGAGAACTCCATAATGTCATTTTTTCATAAGTTGGTTTGACGAGACCGAAAAAAGAGACAATCTACCGCTCATTAGATGTTTTCTTAAAATAATTTTAGGAACATGAAAAGAACAAGGTCTCTTGGCTCTCTTTTCGTGTTTAGGGAGCTTGAAAAGAGATTAAAGGATACTCCATAGGGTTTGTTTTTCACGTTACCAATGCGAATTTGAAAAAGTGATAAAAGATTACTCGATTGCATTCTCATGGTTTTATGAGCATGAGAAAGAATTAAGACTATGCTCATGTTTTTTCCCAAAAAACCCTAAAAGCATTTGTACATAAGAAAAACACACACAAAAAAGAAAAAAATGGTGGACCCCTGTCAAACGCCCCATCCTGAGATCTTTCAATCTATAATAGAAAACACTTTTCAAAGTTGGTTAGACTTTAGGGCATAGGTAAAATATGAAAAATAATTTAACTTTGCAATAAAATATGGTAAAAAGTAATAAAATAGGTCAAAACAACCCATTTACCATTTCATTTTGCGATTTCACCCAAATAGTGCCCAAAACCCTCTTTTTCTTCCAAATTTCAAGTGTTAATTCTGGAGCGCNGGTTTGAGAGAAAAACCCCTCTTCTGATAGTTTACAAGGCTTGTCCCATGAGTCCTCCTTGATTATGAGGCTTCCATTAGTTATCCATTCTATGAGTTTATTTGTCGAGCGCTTCATGTGTCTGGGGATGATTACTAGCATGGAAGGCAACATAAGTTGAATGGATCTAGGATATCCTCTAGACACCATATTTTGGATGTTTTGGAAGTCGAGGATACTTGTTGAAATATTGTGAACATGTTGATCATGATCTAGGAGTTTCCTTCGATGATTAGCTTGTCATACCCTTATGCCTCGACTACATGGATCCCTTCTTCCAGTGCTTGGAGTTTCTCTACATTGTTGGTGTTTATCTCTATCTGAACCCCATATGTTCTCAAGATGCTTCCTTTGTTGGTTCAAAATAATCCTCCATACCCTACCTGTACTGGGTTTCCTTTTGAGGCCCCATCTAAGTTCATCTTGAAAAACCTTTCTAGGGGGGGTTTCCACTGAGAAGTCAAGGCTAGAGGGGTCGTTGGTGGTTTCTTTATGATGGAGGCTAGGCTGGAATTGAGGTTCATTCCTTATATTATTGATATCTCAAATGGGATGCCATGTAAGTTATTATCTATCCAGGGATGGGAAAAAATCATTTCTCGTATTGAAGTATGGACCTTGTTCTAGAGAACTTATGGAGGAAGGGTTTGGAGCTTGAAGACCCTGCAGTTGCAGTCCTTCTAGACTTCCTAGGTAAGAAAACCAGGTAAGAGGTTCCACGCTTTGTTGAAAATAGGGTTCTGTGTTATTTTTTATGGCCATTATTCTATCGTGTCCCTCATGGAGTTCATGTTGTAGCCTGAGCACAAAAAGAGGAGCACCTGGAAGGTTCAAAGACTTTTTGAATAGTTGTAGGTATTTAGGAGGTTCTTAATAGTTTCCTTGTGCATCTGCATAGAGGAAAACGAGAGGGGCCAGAAAAACCCCGTTTCTAGAGATTGTCTGAAGTGAGAGATTTGTTTAGGGATATTAGCCAAATAAAGGTTGATACTTTTGACCAGAGACTTTGTTTCCAAATCTTGAGCGAGATTTGGTCTTGAGGATTCTTGTTGTGTTTGGAAGCTATATTATAGGCTTGTTTCATTGTGAAATTTCCTAAAGAGTTGTTTCCCCATCTAAGTTTATCTTGCTTATCGGATCTATGGATTTTCCTTTTATTGTGTTTCTCTAAGAATCCCTCTATAATATTGTTTTATGTTTTTCGAGTCAAGTCCTAGTACGGGAGCCAATTCCTCCAGCGACTGTGAGTTTTTTCTTCCATCCAATATTGAGCAACCCTAATCTTATTTTGGGCTATCATTTCATCTTGAATTATGATATGAGAAGGTTGGCCTTCCAGTCTAGGAAGTTTTTTCTAATCACCCCCTAGAAAATATCATCCTCTCCATTGTTAATTTCCCAGAAGTAGTTTTATTGAACTAGGTTTCGATTTTTCCAAGCTACGTTCCAAAGGCTCGAGCTCGCAAGGGCATTGTTCATTCTAATGATCTGCCTAGTTTTCTGATTTTGGGAGTATTTGGTTTTCCAGAGGCTGGCCCATTGGGAATGGGGATTATTCAGATAACACCACCATATCTTGGCCCCCAAGGTTTGGGTAAGGATTTCTAGATCCCACAAGCCAAGGCCCCCTTTTAAATTTGGAATATAGGTTGTCTCCTATTATCCCCTAACCTAGGGATAACTAAGGAGATCATGTCTCAAGGCCCATAGGTCCTAGACATGGAGTACAGAGAGCCAGATCAACTTGAGCCTGGCCCTTTAGGGCCCATCCTTCTTCTTCTTTAGCGTCTCCACCTTGTCAGTAACATCAACATCCATGCCATCGACCTAGTCCTTCAACAATAGTGGGTCTTGCTCCATGAGGTAATGAGTCTGGGTACCATGATATGTGTCACTCTAATTCTAAAAACATTTGAATATGTGCATTTAGTTCTTTTTACTTCTAATGTGTGCTTGGACCTTGTTATCGGACAAATCGGTAAGTGCGGACACAAACTAATCTCCCTAACTTCCACAGGAAGCTAGAAAAAAACAAGACCGAATATAAACTTCACCTTAGACTTCATTTTCATATAAACTAGTTCAGAGAGGGACACACGACATACCTTTTAAATGACACTTGATCCTCACTAGTGTTGTCCTTGTCACTCTATCTTTGGATTTTCAGGATGGTGAATCTATTTAAGAAAAAAAACCAACAAAGAGAGACAACACAGATATATATATTCCAATGAATTCTATGAATAAGATCAAGGAGTTACACAATAAAATTCAAGACACCTTTATAGGGAATAAATGTATTGTTTCATTATATTAAAATGGAAAGTGGAGAATACAACCCATGCCTTGATGTTGCAAGGTCCCTTTCAATGGATCTTTTCTCCAACAAAAACACCTTTTCTCCAATGCCTTTGATGAAGAAGATCCACCATATGACTTAGATATCTAAAGAAAATCTATCTCAATTTTAATCTATAATTGAACTCTTCATGCATATACAAGACTTTGCAAACCTTAGCCTTTTCCATAAGGGATCTCTCTTTATATAGGGTGAAAGAGCGATGGATGAGGAGACTAGGATGATCCCACTAAATAAGAGAAGAAAGTAAGATCCAAACCAATCTGAGGCCACCTCATCTTCTAGAAGATTCCCTTCTAGAACATTCGTGAATTTTGAATTTTCCCTTGCATAGGCATCGTCGCACCCTATGCATAGGTAGCCTATGATGATCAAGCATCGTCGCACCCCAAGCATAGAGCATGGTGCAATGATCTTCGTTGTCATTGTTTTTTAGGAAGGAAAACCAAACCACTTTTCTCATCGAGAAAGTCTCTTTCAATTTTTTCAGGGAACATGGAAGTGAGTAATGCACATGTCATCAGTTGATCACTGGGGTGACCAAAATAATGTGTAACAGAATGCCCCCCAAAATATGAAGTTGGAACCTGTAATATCTGAAATACTTTGTAGAATGTGTGTGTCGAAAACAAGGAGCACATCGATCGAGAACCTACAAAAAATCAAGCTTTTGCATAATAATATACCATCCTCTAAGGTAGGCATTCCCGTACTCAGACTACAAGTGACTCTAATCATAAGTGTCAAGTGAGTCATGGCCACTAAACATACAATATGGATCCATGTCATCATGTTTTAGCATAACCATGAGAAATACATTGTAGATCTATTCTCTTTAAAGAATTCAAATTTGGACATAGCCACGAGACATACACAGTGGATATATGTGTCAGTACAAGCTTATGAACACTCCGTCTCAACCTAGACCGATATGATGAGATCCAACATCTTCATTTCCATTGTCTCTAAGTATGAATCTAACCATGGATTATAGGTGTTGAATTCGAACATGGTAGAAACCACTTGATTACCAGTCATTAATGAAAACCGTTAACCAATGTGAGGGAAATCACCATTGATGTCAATGATTCCCAAGGTACTCTAGTACAATCAAGAAAATGTGAATGAATGATTTTAATTCGAACACTCGATGGAGTCTTCCAATCAGGGGTCAATGATGTGAAACCACTGTTGAAAGCGAAGAGACCTAATGTGATTTCTAAGTCATGTTCCTAGATAATGAGTTGAAGTCGACAGGAAAAGACTCGTCATAAGAGGGTCTTAATGTATCCCCCATCAATGACATGAAATGTGTAACATATTTGAAGTATATCAGAGTATGAAGTGATTTGAAACTGACTCAGGGAAGGCCAACATGGTAGAAAATTTAGAATTGAAGATGGCTAACTTCATAGAAGGCTTTTTTAAGTTGGAATTCTCTTGAACATATGAATGACATGACCATTGTCTTGGCAACATTAACTCAAGGAGCACCCAATATATGAACTTGTGGATGGTCAAATGAGAGACAAATGGATTTCCCATCTTGGATACAGTGATGAAGAGGGGTGTCATGTTCAAGAGTGACTTTACTGCCACTAACACATATACATATACACATTTCTTTCCCAATTCCCTGCCACCATTTTTGGCGAGGACCTCTTTATTTTTACGTGAGCTTGAGGAGGATAACATTGGATTGTAATATAATCTCATCCTTTGGAAAATTCCCTCAGAGTCTGTTTAACGAACCCTAAGAAGGAGTGGTTGGATCCCATATGGGCCTTTCTATGCTTTCTTAATGAGTCCAAAGAAAGAAAACTCAGGGGTTTTTCATGTTTAGAGAGTCTAAAAAACACTTAAAGAGAACTCCATAATGTCATTTTTTCATAAGTTAGTTTGATGAGACCAAAAAAAGAGACAATCTACCACTCATTAGACATTTTCTTAAAATAGTTTTACGAACATGTAAAGAACAAGGTCTCTTGGCTATCTTTTCGTGTTTACGGAGCTTGAAAAGAGATTAAAGAATACTCCATAGGGTTTGTTTTTCGCGTTACCAATATGAGTTCAAAAAGGCGATAAAAGATTACTCAATTTCATTCTCATGGTTTCACGAGCATGAGAAAGAATTAAGACTATGCTCATGGTTTTTTCTAAAAAACCCTAAAAGCATATGTACATAAGAAAAACACACACAAAAAAGCAAAAAATGGTGGACCCCTGTCAAATGCCCCGTACTTAGATCTTTCAATCTATAATAGAAAACACTTTTCAAAGTTGGTTAGACTTTAGGGCATAGGTAAAATATGAAAAATACTTTAATTTTGCAATAAAATATGGTAAAAGGTAATAAAATAGGACAAAACAACCCATTTACCATTTCATTTTGCAATTTCACCCAAATAGTGCCCAAAACCCTCTTTTTCTTCCAAATTCTAAGTGTTAATTCTGGAGTGCCTCGTGGACCATTTCACAAACCAATTCTGTCAAAAAAGTAATCTCTTGCCCCTTTATCTTTACATGGTTTAAAATTTTATTTTTATTGTGTTGATTTTGAGTTTAGGTCGATTTTTTGGGGGTGCTTATGCTTTGAGATCATCGCAGGCCCATAGTATCGTGAACTGCGATGATCTCAAATAACAAAAGGGGACTCAAAGCCAAGGTGCAACGATGTCACTTTGCGTAAAATCAAAGCCCTGTGAAGACCACAAGTCAATTTTTGAAAAGAAAAAATGAGTTAGGAAAAATTCCAAGAATTGATTTTTTATGACTCTAGTAATCTTTTGATGTTACTTGGTAGGTTTTCCTCGGTCAAAATTGTCGAGAGGAGAGAGAGAGAGCATGAGGAAGAAGATTGATTTTCTGGGAATTACCCAAGCACATACATGACACTCTAGGAGTGTGGGTTACTCAAATTCTTCAAAATTCAGGGCATGAGATCCCAACTAAGATTGGTGGAGTATCTAGTCCACACGTGGGATGTAAATGAACAAGCCTTTCACAGATACATATACACATTTATTTCCCAATTCCCCACCACCATTTCTAGCGAGTACCTCTTTATTTTTACGCGAGTTTGAGGAGGATAACATATGAATGTAATATAATCTCATCCTTTGGACAAGTCCCTCAGAGTCTATTTAATGAACCCTAAGAAGGAGTGGTTTGATCCCATATGGGCCTTTCTGTGCTTTCTTAACGAGTCCAAAGAAAGAAAACTTAGGGGTTTTTCATGTTTAGAGAGTCTGAAAAACAATTAAAGAGAACTCCATAATGTCATTTTTTCATAAGTTAGTTTGATGATGCCGAAAAAAGAGACAGTCTACCGCTCATTAGACATTTTCTTAAAATAATTTTATGAACATGAAAAGAACAAGGTCTCTTGGCTATCTTTTTATGTTTAGGGAGCTTGAAAAGAGATTAAAGGATACTCCATAGGGTTTTTTTCTCGCGTTACCAATGCGAGTTCAAAAAAGAGATAAAAGATTACTCGATTGCATTCTCATGGTTTCACGAGCACGAGAAAGAATTAAGACTATGCTTATCATTTTTCCTAAAAAACCCTAAAAGCATCTGTACATGAGAAAAACACACACAAAAAAGCAAAAAATGGTGGACCCCTGTCAAACGCCCCATCCTTAGATCTTTCAATCTATAATAAAAAACAGTTTTCAAAGTTCGTTAGACTTTAGGGCATAGGTAAAATATGAAAAATAATTCAATTTTGCAATAAAATATGGTAAAAAGTAATAAATAGGTCAAAACAACCCATTTACCATTTCATTTTGCAATTTCACCCAAATAGTGCCCAAAACCCTCTTTTTCTTCCAAATTTCAAGTGTTAATTCTGGAGCACCCGGTGGACCATTTCGCAAACCGATTTCGTCAAAAGAGTAATCTCTTGCCCCTTTCTTTTTACATGGTTTAAAATTTTATTTTTATTGTCTTGATTTTGAGTTTAGGTCGATTTTTGGGGGGTACTTGTGTTTTGAGATTGTCACAGGCCCATAGTATCATGAAATACAACAATCTCAAATAACCAAAGGGGACTTAAAGCCAGGGTGCAACGATGTCGCTCTGCGTAAAATCAAAGCCCTGCGACGACCAGAACACAATTTTTGAAAAGAAAAAATGAGTTAGGAAAACTTCCAAGAATTGATTTTTTATGACTCTAGTAATATTTTGATGTTACTTGCCAGGTTTTCCTCGGTCAAAATTCCTGAGAGGAGAGAGCGATAGAATGGGGAAGAAGACTGATTTTCTGGGAATTACCCGAGCACATACATGACACTCTGAGAGTATGGGTTACTCAAATTCTTCAAAATTCAAGGCATGAGAGCCCAACTAAGATTGGTGGTGTATCTAGTCCACACGTGGGATGTAAATGAACAAGCCTTTCACAAATACATATACACATTTCTTTCCCAATTCCGCCCCACTATTTATGGCGAGTACCTCTTTATTTTTACGGGAGCTTGAGGAGGATATCACATGATTGTAATATAATCTCATACTTTGGACAAGTCCCTCGGAGTCTGTTTAATGAACCCTAAGAAGGAGTGGTTCGATCCCATATGGGCCTTTATATGCTTGCTTAACGAGTCCAAAGAAAGAAAACTGAGGGGTTTTTCATGTTTAGAGAGTCTGAAAAACACTTAAAGAGAACTCCATAATGTCATTTTTTCATAAGTTGGTTTGACGAGACCGAAAAAAGAGACAATCTACCGCTCATTAGATGTTTTCTTAAAATAATTTTAGGAACATGAAAAGAACAAGGTCTCTTGGCTCTCTTTTCGTGTTTAGGGAGCTTGAAAAGAGATTAAAGGATACTCCATAGGGTTTGTTTTTCACGTTACCAATGCGAATTTGAAAAAGTGATAAAAGATTACTCGATTGCATTCTCATGGTTTTATGAGCATGAGAAAGAATTAAGACTATGCTCATGTTTTTTCCCAAAAAACCCTAAAAGCATTTGTACATAAGAAAAACACACACAAAAAAGAAAAAAATGGTGGACCCCTGTCAAACGCCCCATCCTGAGATCTTTCAATCTATAATAGAAAACACTTTTCAAAGTTGGTTAGACTTTAGGGCATAGGTAAAATATGAAAAATAATTTAACTTTGCAATAAAATATGGTAAAAAGTAATAAAATAGGTCAAAACAACCCATTTACCATTTCATTTTGCGATTTCACCCAAATAGTGCCCAAAACCCTCTTTTTCTTCCAAATTTCAAGTGTTAATTCTGGAGCGCCTAGTGGACCATTTCACAAACTGATTCCATCAAAAGAGTAATATCTTGCCCCTTTCTCTTTACATGGTTTAAAATTTTATTTTTATTGTCTTGATTTTGAGTTTAGGTCGATTTTTTGGGGGTACTTGTTCTTTGAGATCGTCGCAGGCCCACAGTATCGTGAACTGTGACGATCTCAAATAACCAAAGGGGACTCAAATCCAGGGTGCAACGATGTTGCTCTGCGTAAAATCAAATCCCTCCGACGACCACAACTCAATTTTTGAAAAGAAAAAATGAGTTAGGAAAACTTCCAATAATTGATTTTTTATGACTCTAGTAATCTTTTGATGTTACTTGGCAGGTTTTCCTCTGTCAAAATTCCTGAGAAGAGAGAGTGAGAGCATGAGGAAGAAGATTGATTTTCTGAAAATTACCCGAGCACATACATGACACTTCGGGAGTGTGGGTTACTCAAATTCTTCAAAATTTAGGGCATGAGATCCCAACTAAGATTGGTGGAGTATCTAGTCCACATGTGGGATGTAAATGAACAAGCCTTTCACGTGGGTGTGCATACACTCACCTTGGATATACATGACATTTACTTTCTGATGGGGTTATCTCGTTGAGGCTCTCGAGTATAACTCTTGGGAAGCAGGGGTGGGGGAGAACCCATGGATTACTATGTTTCACTCCACTCCGTGTCAGGTACGAAAAAACATAGTGGAAAGGTTTCCATTAGGGATGTTCAGGATTTACCATTGAGAACCATCCTCTATACTATCACCAGGATGCCAAGGAGTGCATCTCCCCACCTGGATTTGCAAAGCCACTTTTAGTACTCCATAGAGTGTATGGAGCCTCGGGTGTTCAACTGGTGCGAGGGTGTCTTGAAGAACATGAAAAAGCAACTGACAAAGTGTCAGAATGGTTATTTGAAAATTTTTGGTTATGGATCCATTTTAGCATCCTCTTCCTAGAGAGGGTCCCCATATTACATCTACAGGTGGAGTGGGGCATACCCGCTATACAATATCCATGGATGCAAATATGGGTGGACTTGATGGCTCATCACGATGGCGTGCCTATCGTCAAGTATGATGAATATTTCTTCTAGTGGCTGAGAGATCAACTAATCATGGTGGAGGACTATGCATACACCGGGATGGACTTCCATGGGGATGCTGACTTAGCTCTTCCTAAACAATCTTAGTGTGGAAACATAGGTAAGAAGGAAATTTTCATTATATGATGTTTTTGATATTTTAATTATATAAAATGTTTTTTCTCATTTATCAAAGGCTAATCAAGTGCTCTCAATAATGTAGATGTGGCACCTTATCATCCTCCAGGATCATCTCCCATTCATAGGTGAGGAGAGGTAGGATTTTTTTCCATCAAGGAGTTGTTGCCGAGGATCTTTAGGAGATCGAGAAAAACCTAGAGGGATTAACCATGAATATCCCTGATATCATGGTGGACGAACTTCCTCGTCGCTACCAACACCATACATTTCACGTATAAACATCTATTGGTCGAATTCTATATAGAGTGGCATTGGAAGTTGTTTGTTACAATGAGCAACATCCTTGATGATTTTGTACATGAAGCCATGAGCTTCACTATTTTTATATTTTGGTCCTTGGACAAACACTTTTTGTAAATTTTATCGTATTAATATAAAGTTCCTACCAGCTTACTTGTCTTTTTAAAATGTGTGTTTGATTTATAAATGTCTCAAATGTCTGTCTAACACATAATTAGCCAATGCATCTTTCAATGTGTTTAAACATCTAGGAATATGTTGATACTCAATATAATAAAAATGTCTTTCCAAGAGGCAAATTATTAAGTATACCCGTAACAAAGTAGGACTTTAGATGGAATAAATGTTACTCAATTGCAGCATTACTAACTATAAATGTAGTCGTACAATAAGATGACAGATGCCAAATGAAATGGAGTCAGTTAATGATTCGATAAATGCACTGTATTCCAGAATATTGTTAGTTTCATGACCAAGGAAAACACCGTGTAGACTAATCAACTCATCCATAGGTGCATATATTTTCCATGCAACAGATGTTAGGTTTTGATTACTGTGACTAGCACCATCAGTAAAGTCGATATGGGGTAGCNCTCCAACAAAAACACCTTTTCTCCAATGCCTTTGATGAAGAAGATCCACCATATGACTTAGATATCTAAAGAAAATCTATCTCAATTTTAATCTATAATTGAACTCTTCATGCATATACAAGACTTTGCAAACCTTAGCCTTTTCCATAAGGGATCTCTCTTTATATAGGGTGAAAGAGCGATGGATGAGGAGACTAGGATGATCCCACTAAATAAGAGAAGAAAGTAAGATCCAAACCAATCTGAGGCCACCTCATCTTCTAGAAGATTCCCTTCTAGAACATTCGTGAATTTTGAATTTTCCCTTGCATAGGCATCGTCGCACCCTATGCATAGGTAGCCTATGATGATCAAGCATCGTCGCACCCCAAGCATAGAGCATGGTGCAATGATCTTCGTTGTCATTGTTTTTTAGGAAGGAAAACCAAACCACTTTTCTCATCGAGAAAGTCTCTTTCAATTTTTTCAGGGAACATGGAAGTGAGTAATGCACATGTCATCAGTTGATCACTGGGGTGACCAAAATAATGTGTAACAGAATGCCCCCCAAAATATGAAGTTGGAACCTGTAATATCTGAAATACTTTGTAGAATGTGTGTGTCGAAAACAAGGAGCACATCGATCGAGAACCTACAAAAAATCAAGCTTTTGCATAATAATATACCATCCTCTAAGGTAGGCATTCCCGTACTCAGACTACAAGTGACTCTAATCATAAGTGTCAAGTGAGTCATGGCCACTAAACATACAATATGGATCCATGTCATCATGTTTTAGCATAACCATGAGAAATACATTGTAGATCTATTCTCTTTAAAGAATTCAAATTTGGACATAGCCACGAGACATACACAGTGGATATATGTGTCAGTACAAGCTTATGAACACTCCGTCTCAACCTAGACCGATATGATGAGATCCAACATCTTCATTTCCATTGTCTCTAAGTATGAATCTAACCATGGATTATAGGTGTTGAATTCGAACATGGTAGAAACCACTTGATTACCAGTCATTAATGAAAACCGTTAACCAATGTGAGGGAAATCACCATTGATGTCAATGATTCCCAAGGTACTCTAGTACAATCAAGAAAATGTGAATGAATGATTTTAATTCGAACACTCGATGGAGTCTTCCAATCAGGGGTCAATGATGTGAAACCACTGTTGAAAGCGAAGAGACCTAATGTGATTTCTAAGTCATGTTCCTAGATAATGAGTTGAAGTCGACAGGAAAAGACTCGTCATAAGAGGGTCTTAATGTATCCCCCATCAATGACATGAAATGTGTAACATATTTGAAGTATATCAGAGTATGAAGTGATTTGAAACTGACTCAGGGAAGGCCAACATGGTAGAAAATTTAGAATTGAAGATGGCTAACTTCATAGAAGGCTTTTTTAAGTTGGAATTCTCTTGAACATATGAATGACATGACCATTGTCTTGGCAACATTAACTCAAGGAGCACCCAATATATGAACTTGTGGATGGTCAAATGAGAGACAAATGGATTTCCCATCTTGGATACAGTGATGAAGAGGGGTGTCATGTTCAAGAGTGACTTTACTGCCACTAACACATATACATATACACATTTCTTTCCCAATTCCCTGCCACCATTTTTGGCGAGGACCTCTTTATTTTTACGTGAGCTTGAGGAGGATAACATTGGATTGTAATATAATCTCATCCTTTGGAAAATTCCCTCAGAGTCTGTTTAACGAACCCTAAGAAGGAGTGGTTGGATCCCATATGGGCCTTTCTATGCTTTCTTAATGAGTCCAAAGAAAGAAAACTCAGGGGTTTTTCATGTTTAGAGAGTCTAAAAAACACTTAAAGAGAACTCCATAATGTCATTTTTTCATAAGTTAGTTTGATGAGACCAAAAAAAGAGACAATCTACCACTCATTAGACATTTTCTTAAAATAGTTTTACGAACATGTAAAGAACAAGGTCTCTTGGCTATCTTTTCGTGTTTACGGAGCTTGAAAAGAGATTAAAGAATACTCCATAGGGTTTGTTTTTCGCGTTACCAATATGAGTTCAAAAAGGCGATAAAAGATTACTCAATTTCATTCTCATGGTTTCACGAGCATGAGAAAGAATTAAGACTATGCTCATGGTTTTTTCTAAAAAACCCTAAAAGCATATGTACATAAGAAAAACACACACAAAAAAGCAAAAAATGGTGGACCCCTGTCAAATGCCCCGTACTTAGATCTTTCAATCTATAATAGAAAACACTTTTCAAAGTTGGTTAGACTTTAGGGCATAGGTAAAATATGAAAAATACTTTAATTTTGCAATAAAATATGGTAAAAGGTAATAAAATAGGACAAAACAACCCATTTACCATTTCATTTTGCAATTTCACCCAAATAGTGCCCAAAACCCTCTTTTTCTTCCAAATTCTAAGTGTTAATTCTGGAGTGCCTCGTGGACCATTTCACAAACCAATTCTGTCAAAAAAGTAATCTCTTGCCCCTTTATCTTTACATGGTTTAAAATTTTATTTTTATTGTGTTGATTTTGAGTTTAGGTCGATTTTTTGGGGGTGCTTATGCTTTGAGATCATCGCAGGCCCATAGTATCGTGAACTGCGATGATCTCAAATAACAAAAGGGGACTCAAAGCCAAGGTGCAACGATGTCACTTTGCGTAAAATCAAAGCCCTGTGAAGACCACAAGTCAATTTTTGAAAAGAAAAAATGAGTTAGGAAAAATTCCAAGAATTGATTTTTTATGACTCTAGTAATCTTTTGATGTTACTTGGTAGGTTTTCCTCGGTCAAAATTGTCGAGAGGAGAGAGAGAGAGCATGAGGAAGAAGATTGATTTTCTGGGAATTACCCAAGCACATACATGACACTCTAGGAGTGTGGGTTACTCAAATTCTTCAAAATTCAGGGCATGAGATCCCAACTAAGATTGGTGGAGTATCTAGTCCACACGTGGGATGTAAATGAACAAGCCTTTCACAGATACATATACACATTTATTTCCCAATTCCCCACCACCATTTCTAGCGAGTACCTCTTTATTTTTACGCGAGTTTGAGGAGGATAACATATGAATGTAATATAATCTCATCCTTTGGACAAGTCCCTCAGAGTCTATTTAATGAACCCTAAGAAGGAGTGGTTTGATCCCATATGGGCCTTTCTGTGCTTTCTTAACGAGTCCAAAGAAAGAAAACTTAGGGGTTTTTCATGTTTAGAGAGTCTGAAAAACAATTAAAGAGAACTCCATAATGTCATTTTTTCATAAGTTAGTTTGATGATGCCGAAAAAAGAGACAGTCTACCGCTCATTAGACATTTTCTTAAAATAATTTTATGAACATGAAAAGAACAAGGTCTCTTGGCTATCTTTTTATGTTTAGGGAGCTTGAAAAGAGATTAAAGGATACTCCATAGGGTTTTTTTCTCGCGTTACCAATGCGAGTTCAAAAAAGAGATAAAAGATTACTCGATTGCATTCTCATGGTTTCACGAGCACGAGAAAGAATTAAGACTATGCTTATCATTTTTCCTAAAAAACCCTAAAAGCATCTGTACATGAGAAAAACACACACAAAAAAGCAAAAAATGGTGGACCCCTGTCAAACGCCCCATCCTTAGATCTTTCAATCTATAATAAAAAACAGTTTTCAAAGTTCGTTAGACTTTAGGGCATAGGTAAAATATGAAAAATAATTCAATTTTGCAATAAAATATGGTAAAAAGTAATAAATAGGTCAAAACAACCCATTTACCATTTCATTTTGCAATTTCACCCAAATAGTGCCCAAAACCCTCTTTTTCTTCCAAATTTCAAGTGTTAATTCTGGAGCACCCGGTGGACCATTTCGCAAACCGATTTCGTCAAAAGAGTAATCTCTTGCCCCTTTCTTTTTACATGGTTTAAAATTTTATTTTTATTGTCTTGATTTTGAGTTTAGGTCGATTTTTGGGGGGTACTTGTGTTTTGAGATTGTCACAGGCCCATAGTATCATGAAATACAACAATCTCAAATAACCAAAGGGGACTTAAAGCCAGGGTGCAACGATGTCGCTCTGCGTAAAATCAAAGCCCTGCGACGACCAGAACACAATTTTTGAAAAGAAAAAATGAGTTAGGAAAACTTCCAAGAATTGATTTTTTATGACTCTAGTAATATTTTGATGTTACTTGCCAGGTTTTCCTCGGTCAAAATTCCTGAGAGGAGAGAGCGATAGAATGGGGAAGAAGACTGATTTTCTGGGAATTACCCGAGCACATACATGACACTCTGAGAGTATGGGTTACTCAAATTCTTCAAAATTCAAGGCATGAGAGCCCAACTAAGATTGGTGGTGTATCTAGTCCACACGTGGGATGTAAATGAACAAGCCTTTCACAAATACATATACACATTTCTTTCCCAATTCCGCCCCACTATTTATGGCGAGTACCTCTTTATTTTTACGGGAGCTTGAGGAGGATATCACATGATTGTAATATAATCTCATACTTTGGACAAGTCCCTCGGAGTCTGTTTAATGAACCCTAAGAAGGAGTGGTTCGATCCCATATGGGCCTTTATATGCTTGCTTAACGAGTCCAAAGAAAGAAAACTGAGGGGTTTTTCATGTTTAGAGAGTCTGAAAAACACTTAAAGAGAACTCCATAATGTCATTTTTTCATAAGTTGGTTTGACGAGACCGAAAAAAGAGACAATCTACCGCTCATTAGATGTTTTCTTAAAATAATTTTAGGAACATGAAAAGAACAAGGTCTCTTGGCTCTCTTTTCGTGTTTAGGGAGCTTGAAAAGAGATTAAAGGATACTCCATAGGGTTTGTTTTTCACGTTACCAATGCGAATTTGAAAAAGTGATAAAAGATTACTCGATTGCATTCTCATGGTTTTATGAGCATGAGAAAGAATTAAGACTATGCTCATGTTTTTTCCCAAAAAACCCTAAAAGCATTTGTACATAAGAAAAACACACACAAAAAAGAAAAAAATGGTGGACCCCTGTCAAACGCCCCATCCTGAGATCTTTCAATCTATAATAGAAAACACTTTTCAAAGTTGGTTAGACTTTAGGGCATAGGTAAAATATGAAAAATAATTTAACTTTGCAATAAAATATGGTAAAAAGTAATAAAATAGGTCAAAACAACCCATTTACCATTTCATTTTGCGATTTCACCCAAATAGTGCCCAAAACCCTCTTTTTCTTCCAAATTTCAAGTGTTAATTCTGGAGCGCTTGGTGGACCATTTCACAAACTGATTCCATCAAAAGAGTAATATCTTGCCCCTTTCTCTTTACATGGTTTAAAATTTTATTGTTATTGTCTTGATTTTGAGTTTAGGTCAAATTTTTGGGGGTACTTGTGCTTTGAGATCGTCGCAGGCCCATAGTATCGTGAACTGTGACGATCTCAAATAACCAATGGGGACTCAAAGCCAGGGTGCAACGATGTTGCTCTGCGTAAAATCAAAGCCCTCCGACGACCACAACTCAATTTTTGAAAAGAAAAAATGAGTTATGAAAACTTCCAAGAATTGATTTTTTATGACTCTAGTAATCTTTTGATGTTACTTGGCAGGTTTTCCTCTGTCAAAATTCCTAAGAAGAGAGAGTGAGAGCATGAGGAAGAAGATTGATTTTCTGGAAATTACCCGAGCACATACATGACACTTCGGGAGTGTGGGTTACTCAAATTCTTCAAAATTTAGGGCATGAGATCCCAACTAAGATTGGTGGAGTATCTAGTCCACATGTGGGATGTAAATGAACAAGCCTTTCACGTGGGTGTGCATACACTCACCTTGGATATACATGACATTTACTTTCTGATGGGGTTATCTCGTTGAGGCTCTCGAGTATAACTCTTGGGAAGCAGGGGTGGGGGAGAACCCATGGATTACTATGTTTCACTCCACTCCGTGTCAGGTACGAAAAAACATAGTGGAAAGGTTTCCATTAGGGATGTTCAGGATTTACCATTGAGAACCATCCTCTATACTATCACCAGGATGCCAAGGAGTGCATCTCCCCACCTGGATTTGCAAAGCCACTTTTAGTACTCCATAGAGTGTATGGAGCCTCGGGTGTTCAACTGGTGCGAGGGTGTCTTGAAGAACATGAAAAAGCAACTGACAAAGTGTCAGAATGGTTATTTGAAAATTTTTGGTTATGGATCCATTTTAGCATCCTCTTCCTAGAGAGGGTCCCCATATTACATCTACAGGTGGAGTGGGGCATACCCGCTATACAATATCCATGGATGCAAATATGGGTGGACTTGATGGCTCATCACGATGGCGTGCCTATCGTCAAGTATGATGAATATTTCTTCTAGTGGCTGAGAGATCAACTAATCATGGTGGAGGACTATGCATACACCGGGATGGACTTCCATGGGGATGCTGACTTAGCTCTTCCTAAACAATCTTAGTGTGGAAACATAGGTAAGAAGGAAATTTTCATTATATGATGTTTTTGATATTTTAATTATATAAAATGTTTTTTCTCATTTATCAAAGGCTAATCAAGTGCTCTCAATAATGTAGATGTGGCACCTTATCATCCTCCAGGATCATCTCCCATTCATAGGTGAGGAGAGGTAGGATTTTTTTCCATCAAGGAGTTGTTGCCGAGGATCTTTAGGAGATCGAGAAAAACCTAGAGGGATTAACCATGAATATCCCTGATATCATGGTGGACGAACTTCCTCGTCGCTACCAACACCATACATTTCACGTATAAACATCTATTGGTCGAATTCTATATAGAGTGGCATTGGAAGTTGTTTGTTACAATGAGCAACATCCTTGATGATTTTGTACATGAAGCCATGAGCTTCACTATTTTTATATTTTGGTCCTTGGACAAACACTTTTTGTAAATTTTATCGTATTAATATAAAGTTCCTACCAGCTTACTTGTCTTTTTAAAATGTGTGTTTGATTTATAAATGTCTCAAATGTCTGTCTAACACATAATTAGCCAATGCATCTTTCAATGTGTTTAAACATCTAGGAATATGTTGATACTCAATATAATAAAAATGTCTTTCCAAGAGGCAAATTATTAAGTATACCCGTAACAAAGTAGGACTTTAGATGGAATAAATGTTACTCAATTGCAGCATTACTAACTATAAATGTAGTCGTACAATAAGATGACAGATGCCAAATGAAATGGAGTCAGTTAATGATTCGATAAATGCACTGTATTCCAGAATATTGTTAGTTTCATGACCAAGGAAAACACCGTGTAGACTAATCAACTCATCCATAGGTGCATATATTTTCCATGCAACAGATGTTAGGTTTTGATTACTGTGACTAGCACCATCAGTAAAGTCGATATGGGGTAGCAAAGAAACCAACATCTGGAAACCAAGCACAATGCAAGGTAAGCAGCTAAAAGGCGGAACAAAAAAGAAAAATCACGCTAAAGTATGATACACTAAAATACACATCACTTATGCAAAAATAGTTTAAGCATAGTACTTCTTCAAGTAAATAGCATTTATGGGTTCACTCAAAGGAATTCCATCATAATCTACCAGCTCATAAGTCCCTTTCTGTTAAGAACCAAATATCAATATAGCATAGAAAAACCTTAGAAAAAGTACTCAACGCCTTGAAAAAGAGATAATTTTAGATAATAAGCCTCTTCTAGGGGGAAACTTCCTTTTACCCCACTTAAATGTTCAAGTACAAGATGATTCCAAATGAAAATGTCTCCTTGGTATATATAGGAGACTAGGGGGTATAATTACAACTAATGGAATAAAGCCAACAAAAATAAAATAACATTACTAATGTAATATGCCCCAATTAAGGGGTAATGAGCCAATGTTAGGGCTTAACATGCCCCTCCCCTTGAGACAAGTGTTTTTTGCAACGCTTGAGTAACTCTGGATGCTTCTGTATAAAAGACTCATCTTCCCAAGTGGATTCTTCAGTTGATAGTTTCCTCCATTTAATGAGATACTCTGAAATGGATTTATTTCTCAGCTAGCGAATTCTTGTGTCAGTGATGGCTTCGGGATCCAATATGATTTTTCCTTCCTCATCAAGTTATGGAAATATAGTTTGAACTGGGATCTTGTCACCTATAACCTTCTTTAGGCATGAAACATGGAAAATTGGGTGTACTCGTGAAGATGCAGGCAACTCCAATTTGTATGCCATAGTACCAATCTTTTGCAGCACCTTATAAGGGCCATAGTATTTTGGTGATAAT